>VDFB02316170.1:0-16018 GCA_007258455.2 Sequoia sempervirens
TAGGAGGTTTGGTGAGGTCACGAATGACCAAGCTGTTATTTTTAATAGTAGCAAGGGAGGGTAACAAAACAGCCTAGTAATGATAGAAACAAAAGATAAGACCCTGGTGGATAGGTAAATTATTTCTTTGACCTTGGATGGTTTTGACAGATTATTCAAGAGAGGACAAAATCCAAAAGGCAAAGTTCATCTTTAAATTGTAACGAAGATGGTTAAGCATTAGAAATAAATGATCATGAAAGCGATAGAATCATTAATTAAGCATTACATACCTCATCAGGACATTCACAACCTTTCTCCAAATGTTGGGGAGGTTATCCCTATGAACAAGGGAAATGGAGTCACAACTTCCCTTATCCACACCTAAAGGGGAATGAAGGAAGATGGATCTGATTTGGCAAAGTTCACACTCAAGAAAAAATCCTTGAGATTCAATGCAAGAGAGATCAAAATTTTTCAAAGGATATTGTTCTTAAGGTGGAAAATTGATAAACAAGGTTAACTAATAATGCAAAACTTGGAAAATGTAAAAATGTTTGAAAACACATTGTGATATGCAAAATGACCTAGATATGCAACCAAACTGTAACAGAAATTAATGAGACTGAAGAGGTGCACCTAAAAATTTGTAGAGGCTGGGATGAAGACTAGAAATGTTGTTGATTCTAGAATTTTGACCTATTGGGACTCATACGCCATTCTGGGTGACTTGGTCTCAGGTCTGGAAAATTGTGTCGGGGCCTATTTCAGCCAAATGGATCTTTGAATCTATAGAAATCTCTAAAAAATATGTACAGTGGGACTCATATGCCACTAATGTCATATGAGTTCACTTTGTCTTTTCTAAAAATTTGAAAGTGGAAACAGAAGCTCTCAATCTGCTCTTTTTGTTCCTCTAGGTGTTCGGCTCCAAAACCTTGATTTTCGATAGTGTAAGTGACTTTTTGTGAATATTGAATTTGAAAATAAGGAGATGACTTCAATAAGTTTTCAAATTATTCTTCAATGGTCTCCAAGCCTTCAAACTACTTAGATCTGCAACTACACAAAGAAGGAGAGAGAAATATTGGATGTTAGGGAATAGGGGTTTTCCTTGGTCAAACCCCTTTTAGGTAATTAAACCAAATGAAGAAATAAGATCAAGCATGAACATGAAATGAAGGAATTAGAAACTTTCCATGATGATAGATCTTGAATTTTTGTAGCAATAGATGAAGAATCTTTCCTTGAATGCCTTAATAAGCTATCTCGATGACTTAAAATGCTAAAACCCTAGCTTGCTTGACTTGAGAGAGATGATGGATCTGAATGAATTATGAATTAGGGTTTAAAAGCTTATTTATATATGAAATCCACCTAAAATTCCCATTAATTTGATCCCCAAGGCCGACATGGAGGAAAATTAAACTTAATTTTTCCCGCTCAAACCTTGAAAATGGCCCAAATGGGACTACGTCACCAACCTAGGTGAATTAGTCCAACCTGGATGGGAATCATTCACTCAAAGTGGAAAATGGGTCCCACAGGGGCTCTTTTTCTAGCTGGGATGTAAAGGAGTGAAGAAATCAAGTTTATATGATGATTTAGTCGGGTTTTTGATCAAATTATGCCTCAGGATGCATAATATGGGGTCATAGGGGCCTATTAATGATGATGTAAAGGGAAACTAGGGCTAGGGACACAAATTTAAATGTGAAAGTGTGATTAAAAACACTTTACAACATTAAAATGAGGTCCACATAGCCTAGAAAGGCACAACATCCAATGTGAATGTGTAAGACACATTACAACACTAGATTAAAACCAAGTTTAATTTACAAGCCTTCTAGATTAATGTGAGAATGCAATTTACAATATTGAATTAACGGAAAGATAGGTCCATTAGGCTTAAATGCTTAATAAAAGTCTAGAAATGTGTGAAAGCAATTTACAACACTTTACAAAAACTTTACAAGACATCGAAATGCATTTTATTCAATTTGCAAGGGCCCAAGAGCTAATCTGGATGTATAAATCACCTCACAACACTAGACCAAGGTGAAATTATGTCCAATTTATCATTAATTATTCCCAAATCAAGCATGGAAAAAGGCATACTTTTTTTGTGTCCACATTTAGCCCCCACTTTAGTGAGAGGAAGAACTTGCTTCAAACTCACACTAAAGTAGACATTCGATAAGAGTCCAATCATGCCAATGTGGATGGTCTAAGATAACAAAGATGAAGGAGGCAGTCAATCCCCCAAGATCCAAGATCCTAAGTCAAACCAACATAAGCACAAAAGGAGACACACAAGGTGAATAATATGCAGTAAAACAAGATACATGATCATGCAATGGAAATAACTATAAGGAAGAGAAGTACAAATGAGCAAAATGAAAAGGTGGATCAAGCTTAGACCATTTTTTCAACATGATGTGGATCAGATCTAGGTTGTTTTTCCAAAAAATGCATACTCACTCTGAGGTGACAAAACTCTTGGTTGCCCGTCAGGTGAGAAGTCCTAAAAGGTGAGAAACATACACTCATGGATGGTATGCACTCACACACACAGAGGTGGCTATGGGGAAATTCATGCCTCGAAATGGGCTTCCCACTCAACCATACCAGAGTTATACCTCCTGATAACTTTAATAAGGTGCCACAATGAAAATTCTTTTGTAAATGCTTTTTAATTTCATGAAAAAAATTTGTTAAAGGGGATTTTAATCTGTTCATGTAAGGTCTTCTTCTTAGGGAGCATTGTGCCTAATGTCTCCAAGAGAGGAAAATTCAAGGTGTCAGATCATTTCCCATGGGATGCCTTGTTTGCATCACACCATGTTAGTAGATCATACACTCTTAGACAACATCAAACCCAATGACACCACCAAGAAGAGGACACATCACAAGAAAAAAGAAAAATCACACCATGAAATTTTTTCCAAAAGATGTCATCTATGTATTCCCCAATTTAAAGTAGTTGCTACACCAATACTATGAGCAATTTCTTTAAAGTAGCAAATGGTAAATGAAAGAAGACATGAGAGCCAAGATGGAAATCCCTATGCCAAGTCATATGTTTCTTAATTGAGCTACATCATGAATAAGTACGTCACATGCGATTCAATCTTAAGAAATGTCATACACATCCCAAGCTTGATCTTATATGTTCATGAAAGGTTAACAACTAGTCAAAAGAGACAATGACAAGTGGAATATTGAGGATAAGGCTATCTAACCCTTTTCCCCCACTTAGTGCAGGACAAGGATGAGTCGAATAGGATAAAAGTAAGTATCAGGTAAAGGAATTAGGTGCTTCAACACAAGGAAGAGCACCAGACTCCTTGAGATGTTGAATTTTGTTGTGTAAAGACTTAGATGAAAGTGGAGAGAAGGGAGATAACCCTAGACCTTTCTTGAAAGAGTATTATATGTTGGTTTGTTTCATTTATGCATTGTATCCATGTGTAGGAGGGAGATTGTATCTGATATCAAAACAATCATCCAAGTCAGATGAAGGGAGTTTATATTTCTAAGAAGGATCAGTGTCTTTGACAAGAACACAAATCCTTGTTAATGTTATGTGTCTTCTCCCCATGATGGATGGGAGTTAGATAGCCCCCATCACTATCATAGGTTAATGTTGTTGATGTAGAACCAAGTTGAGAATATAAAACACAAGGTTGTTTTGGTTTAGGTTATGATATTTCGCACTCTCCCCTAAAGGAATGTGTGAAATCCCAATCTCTACTAGAACTTGTGTCTGAAAATGAATCGTTTGTATATGACTCTTTGGACCATGAGGGTGAGAGTTGAGAAAATTTATTGAAAGGAGGCATAGAATCTAACGAACCCCAATTATCATGAAATAGTTTTTTTGTAGGTGAAGAATTAGCATCAACTCGTATAGGTTCAAGTTTTGATCTAGGAATGAAAGGATTAGGGGAGTTGGAAATGTTGTGATCAATTAATTCATAGCTTTGTTCATCTACATCAACCATGTATATCTTGTTATTGTACTCATATTTTATTGTATGATGAAGGGTAGATGGGACTCATTTCATAGCATGAATCCATGGTCTCCCTACGAGAAGATTGTTTGGAAGGGGTCCTTGCATGATATGGATAGAGGTAGGAAACACTACAGATCTGACCTCAATAGGTAATGTGATCACCCCTAGTGGTTTCCTATTAACATTGTCAAAGCCATGAATATGATCATTAAGTTGAATGATCTTTTTGTCCATGCCAAGTTTGTTTAGGAGGTCCATGCTACAAACATTCATTTCTACTCCATTATCGATGAGAGTGTGTCTAACTAAGGTTTCATTAATGATCACCTTTTTCATCAAGGGATCATTCTTGTTTTGAATCTCAAGTGAGGGTAATTCATGTTTAGGGAATGTGATTTATGACTGGGTGACTTGCATGGGATGAGAGGAGGATGTTACATTATTTGATTTTATGTAAGATTGGATCTCCTCCTGCTTTATTTGCTACATTTCTTGAAATAGAAACTTGAATGTAGGTGATAGTTGAATAAGTTTCCATACAGATATATTAGCAGGAGTCATTTTAAGGTCCTCAACACTATGTACTCTAGGTTGAGAAAAAGGTAATGGCGTGGAAGTGATGTGTGGTCCCCTATATGTTTGAGTCACTAAGTTACAACTTAGCTCCTCCAAAACATTGTTACGATTAGATTGTTGGATGTTGTGATTGTGTTGTTGATATGTGGTTGTCATTGATGTCAACACTATTAGCATCTGATGTATTGAAGGTTGTATATGCCAAGGATATTGAGAAAATTGCAAAATAAAGTATTCTAGGTTCCCAGTGGAACTGTGAAGGTCATGAAGGTGTCTTGTTTTGTACGTTGAAGATCAACTATTGTGGACTAAAGGGTTTTCTGCTAAGTGTATCTAGTCCATCCACCAGAAATTTTAGAGGTCCACGTGAAGATTTGTTTAATTTTTGAAGATTTGTGTTCTGACAGTATTTCTGTGGGTTTTTTTAGTGTTCATGATTAAAGTTAGTATAATTCTAGTAATTCTAGTTGTTGTGGATGTTTCTCTATTGTTTCTTGGTTCTCGTGGATGTTTCTAGATTGTGATATATCTTTATTGCATGTCCGCATTGATCGGTGTGCTTGTGGTTGAAGATTTTTCTCGGTATGTTGAGATTTTGTGCTCTTAGGTGACATGGTGGTTGTGGCATGTTGTGGATCCTTGTAGATTTAATTTTGAATTTTTGGCGTGCTCAAGGGTATTGTTTTGGGTTGCATCATGATATTAGCTGGTGGTGTTTGATCCACATTGAAAATTTATTTGTAAATTTGGGGCGACATTGAAAAAATGTTTTATATTTTTGGCCGACTAAGTTGTTGATGTAATCTCATATTCTTGGATATATAAGAAGCCGATTGTTTCATCGAGTGTAAATTGTGCTCAGTAATAGCACTATGTATTGTATGTGTAGATATCATTGATTCACAGGCCAGTGTGAAGAAAGTGAAGTGAAGTGTGAAGAAGTTTGATCTAGAGTGAAAATTTTTGTATTGCTTAACTAGAAGCGTAATTAGGCTTGGAAGGAAGCTATTTTCAGTTCTCAATTTGGATGGTTTTAATCCAAACCTTTCTTTGGATAGTGAGTCCTCTTATATATTTGGCTTGATGATCTCTGTTGTGCCTAAATGCATGTATGCATTTCCATTATTTTATTATACTTTTAACGAGGCATAATATTTTTGGACTAACATCCTTGTGGTTTTTCCCTATGAGGGTTTCCACATAAAAATATTGGTGTTCTCTGTATTTTGATGTGTTGATTGTTTATAGTTCATTGTCCATTCATCAGTCTGAGATTAAGTTAAGTATAGTTTGTAAAAAGGTTAGATATTACTGACAATTGATTCACCCCCTCTCGGAGTTGTTTGTCTGTTTTTCCAACAATTGTAGTATCGAATGAGTTCCTCTGAAGAAGTTTAAAAGCTTAGCAGAGGTGATCTGAGATGGCATCATACAAGAAGGATAGTCCTAGATTTGATGGAACAAACTATTCATTGTGGAAAGCTAAGATGGAGTATCATTTGAAGTGTATTGGTAAACCCTTCTGGAAAATTACAAAGAACATATATATTATTCCTGTGAGTGGTCCCTCCACTGCCGATGAGATTAAAGAAGCTGAGAATAATGTCTAGGCTATGGAAGCTTTGTTGAGTGATCCTAACAGATTTAAAGGGAAAATGAAACAAATGTTAGGTCGAAGATATCATGAGATGTGGTAGAGAACAAAACTGTATGAAGGAGATGTACATGTGAAGATGGCTAAGCTCTGAGTTTAGAAAGAGAAGTATGAAAATGTAAATTTGGGTGAAGATGAAAATATTTCTTCTTTTTATGTAGAGTAAATGAAATAGTGATGGGTATTAGATGTGTTGGTGGTATTCTAGATGAGGAAGAAATTGTGGCTAAAGTGCTCAGATCATTGCCTCCCTCCTACAAAGCAAAGGCTTGTGCTATTGAAGAAACCAAATCATTAACAAATGTGACAAGGGATACAGTTGGTGACTTATTTGCTAGGTTAGTGGGTGGTGATTAAGTACTAAAGCTGCAACTTCCACATTCAAAGGCTACTATATCGGAAGAAACAAGTAAAGATATGATCAGGGAGAGTTCAGGAGAAAGACAAGTATGAGGAAAGAAATAAAGCGGTTTGAAGATGAATAAAAGAGAGGTAGAAGAGTTGGAAAGCCTGGATTGTGAAGAAAGAAGGTAGAGGACAAGGTAAGTATAAAGGAAAGTTTCCTATCAAATGTTTTCTTGCAATAAAATGAGTCATTTTGCATCAAGGTGTCGTGAAAGAGTTCCTAGATGTAAGCCTTGCAAATCTAGAATCTAAAAGAAATGCTACTTTACTGAAGAAGGAGTGACTAATGATGAGTCTGATAAAGATAATGGAAATGAAGATGATTGGGTTTTCATTGCTATCAAGGAAAATAGTCATGTGACTACTGAATCTGCTAAAGTTGAGAAAGCTCTTGCAGCCCGAATTGAAGAAAAGGATCAGTGGGTCATTGATAGTGGATGCTCAAATCATATGACTGGTGATAAAATAAAATTTGTAAGTCTAGAGAAGTATGGCAGTGGGGTTGGAAGATTTGGAGACAACAATGCTTGTGTGATTCGTGGCAGAGGATCTACTTGTATTGGTGGTAACCAAAACACTGATGATATTTTTTATGTTGAAGGATTGAAACACAACCTGTTGAGTGTTGGAAAGATGGTGGATAAGGGCTATGATCTTCAATACAAGGATGGAAGATGCAGGATATATGGAAGTTCTAGAAATATAATTGCTTCAAGTAAATAGACAAAAGGTAATGTTTTTCACCTGAATGTTGCTAGTGAAATTTGTTTAATTGCTCAAATAGATGGAAGATGGTTATGGAATAGAAGGTTGTGTCATGTGAATTTTGATAACATTGTCAAAATAAGTTCCACTCAAGCAGTAAGAGATCTACCTAAGCTAGTGAAGCCTACTAGCACAATTTGCAAGGACTGTCAAATGGGAAAACAGACTAGAGTTTCTTTTCGAAGCAAAAAACATCATTCAAATGGATTATTGGAGCTTGTTCATATTGATCTATGTGGTCCTTCCAGAGTCAGAAGTCTCTATGGTAAAAGGTACTTTATGTTGCTTATTGATGATTATTCTAGAATGATATGGGTTGCTTTCTTAGGAGAAAAATGTGAAGCATTAGAAAAGTTCAAAGAAGTTTCAAGGCTATGTGAGAGAATGAAAAGGTCTAAAAAATAAAATGATTAAGTTCAAATAAATTGGTGAGTTCACCTCGAGGGAGTTTAATTCTTTCTATGAAGAGAATGGAATCAGAAGAAAGTTATTTGCTTCCCGAACCCCTCAACATAATGGAGTTGCATAGAGGAAGAACAAAACAATTCTAGATGCTACTAGAACAATGATGATTGAAGGAAATGTGCCTCACATCTACTGGAGTGAAGTTGTAAGCACTATTGTGTACACATTGAACCAAGTAAATGTAAATGGTAATTCTGGTAAAACTCCTTTTGAACTATGGTTTGGTTATAAGCCTACTGTTAAATATTTCAAGATCTTTGGAAGCAAGTGTTACATTAAGAGGGATGATGATATAGGAAAGTTTGATGTAAGAAGTGATTAAGGAATATTTCTAGGCTACTCTACTAGAAGCAAGGCCTACCAGTGCTATAATAGAAGACTGAGAAAAATGGTTGAGAGTGCAAATGTCAGAGTTGATGAGGATTATGATAAATCGTCCAGATATTGTGGATATGATTCAGAAGAAGACAATACAAACAAAGGGAAGAATGTTTAGACACAAAATCAACTTCAAATTGTACCATATGTTGCAGTAAGACAACTTTAATTTTCAGGTAAAATCAAAGGTAGTGAGGGCCTTAAAGGCAAGTGAAGGAACAAAAAGAAAGAAACGAGAGAAAAGAATGAAGTTGAGAGAGAATCCTAAAACTCCCGGGGCATGTAGCTCAATCATTATTAAAATAAAATTATAGGAGACAAGAATAAAAGGTGTGCAAACTAGAGAAATATTGTAGAAAGTATTTCACATTATCCAAGATTGAACCTAAATATGTCAATGAAGCTTGCAATGATGAATACTGGATGGAAGCTATGAAGGAAGAATTAATGCAGATTGAAAAGAAAAATACATGGATACTTGTTCCTAAACCTAAAGATAAAAATGTGATTGGTACAAAATGGGTCTTTCGGAATAAACTAAATAAACAAGGTGAAGTGGTTTGGAATAAAGCAAGACTAGTATGTAAAGGGTATTCTATGTAAAGGGTATTCACAAATGGAAGGTATTGATTTTGAAGAAACCTTTTCCCCTGTTGCTAGAATTGAAGCTGTAAGGTTATTTCTTTCTTATGTTGCATATAAGAATTACATAGTCTATCAACTGGATGTGAAGTCAGCTTTTTTGAATGGTGAATTAGAGGAAGAAGTATATATTGAACAACTGGATGGATTTTAACTGACTGACAAGGAAGACATGGTTTTCAAATTGAAGAAATCTTTGTATGGACTCAAGCAAGCCCCCAGAGCCTGGTATGCTAGATTGGAAAAATACTTATTAAAGCTTGGATTCAATAAAGGTATTGCTGACAGTAACTTCTATTTCAAATTAGATCATGACAAAGAATTAATTATTGAGGTATTTGTTGATGACATTATTTTTGAAGGAGATGATAATCTATGTATGAAGTTTGTTTAGGAAATGAAGAATGAATTTGAGATGAGTATGATTGGAGAGATGTTCTTTTTGGGATTGCAAGTTACTCAGTTAGACAAGGGGATCTTCATATCTCAGTCCAAATATTTGAGAGAACTATTGAATAAGTTTGGCATGGATGACTCAAAACTTGTTGGTACTCCCATGGTAACCAGATGCAAATTGACACAAAATGATGATTCTCCTAAGGAAAATCAAACAAGATACGAATCAATGATTGGTGGATTTCTCTATTTAACTCAAACCATACCAGACATTATGAGTTTTGTATTTATGGTTGCTAGATTTCAGGCTGATCCAAAAGAGTCTCATGTATTCTTGTTAAGAAGCTTCAGGTATCTGAAAGGAATAGTTGATTTTGGACTTTGGTATCCTAAGGATGATGATCTTACTTTGAATGCATATACTGATGCGGATTGGGCAGGAGATGTAGATGATAGGAAGAGTACTAGTGGTGGTGCCTTCTTCCTAGGGAAGAAGCCAGTGTCTTGTTTGAGCAAAAAAAAAAATCCATTTCTCTATCTACTACTGAGGCAGAGTATATTGTTGCTACAAACAATTGTACTCAAGTGATGTGGATGAAACAGATGTTGAAAGATATTAAAGTAGTATATGATGAACCTATTGCCATATATTGTGACAACTCAAGTGTAATAAACATATCAAAGAATATGGTGCTACACTCTAAGACCAACCATATATCAATCAAGTTTCACTTCTTGAGGGAAAAAGTAAGTGAGAAAGAAGTCAGACTGGAGTATGTACCTACCAAAGAGCAGATTGCAGACATTTTCACTAAATTGTTGCTAAAGGATACTTTTGAGTATCTAAGAGGGATGCTAGGGGTGATTACCCCTCTTGATATAAACTAAAGATGCATTTTCTTGCATCAATTTGTGTGCTTCATAGATATTTCCTTATCTGGATTGATGTTTCTACGGTTGCTACTCAGGGGGAGTAGTTAGATGTGCAGATATGTGGTTCAGATCTTGTATGTGCGAAGATAATGCTTATCTTTTCCATTGATTTCAAAGGGGGAGAAGAATCATGTGAAAAAATACTGCTTACCTAGAGTGAAGAGTCTTGTGGGGAGAAGATCATGTAGAAGAGGTCAAGGAAGAAGAGTCAGAATCTAAGGAGTAAGTGTTGATTGAGGGTTGGGTTGATGGTGTTTTTCACATCATGTGTTTCCATCAATGCCAAAGGGGGAGATTGTTGGATGTTGTGATTGTGTTCTTGATATTGGGTTGTCATTGATGTCAACACTATTAGCATCTAATGTATTGAAGGCTATATATGTCAAGGATATTGAGAAAATTGTAAAAGAAAGTATTCCAGGTTCACAGTGGAACTGTGAAGGTCATGAAGGTGTCGTGTTTTGTACGTTGAAGATTAACTATTGTGGAATAAAGGTTTTTCTGTTGAGTGTATCTAGTCCATCCACCGGAAGTTTCAGAGGTTTGCGTGAAGATTTGTTCAAGTTTTAAAGATTTGTGTTCTGACAGTATTTATGTGGGTTCTGTCAGTGTTCCTGATTAAAGTTGGTATAATTCTAGTAATTCTAGTTGTTGTGGATGTTTCTCTATTCTTTCTTGGTGCTCGTGGATGTTTCTAGATCATTTTATATATTTTTTTCACATCTACATTGATCGGTATGCTCGTGGTTGAATATTTTTCTTGGTATGTTTGGTTTTTGTGTTATTGATCAACATGGTGGTTGTGGCATGTTGCAGATCCTTAATGATTTAATTTTGAATATTTTGCATGCTCGAGGATAATTTTTTGGGTCGCATCATGGTATTGGCCAATGGTGTTTGATCCACATTGAAATTTTATTTGTAAATTTGGGCAAACATTGAAAATATGTTTTATATTTTTGGTCGACTAAGTTGTTGATGTAATTTCATGTTTTAGATATATAAGAGTGATTGTTTCATTGGTGTAAAGTGTGCTCAATGTGCTCCTATGTGTGTATGTGTGAATATCATTCGATTGCAGAACAGTGTGTGAAGAAGAGTGAGTGAAGTGTGAAGAAGTTTGATTGAAGAGTGAAGAAATTTTTATGTGCTTAACTGGAACTGTAATCAGGCTTTTGAAGAAGTTATTTTCTTAGTTCACAATTTGGATGGTTTTAATCCAAACCTTTCTTTGGACAGTGAGTCCTCTTTTGTATTTGAGCAATGAGCTCTAGGCAGTGTGCCTGAATGCATGTGCATTCCTATTATTTTTCATTATACTTTTAACAGGGTATACTATTGCGGACTAACATCCAACGTGGTTTTTCCCCTAACAAGGTTTCCACGTAAAAAATATTGGTGTTCTCTGTGTTTCTAATGGGTTGATTGTTTATGGTTCATTTTTCATTCATCAGATATGAGATTAAGTTAAGTATAGTTTGTAAAAGGTTGAATATTCTGAGACAACCGATTCACCAGCCCCCCTCTCAGTTGTCTGTCCTTGTTTTGCCAACATAGATTGCATCATGGATTTCAAGAAATATCTTAATTTTTTGTGTGATTCACTAGTGGGAGGTGACTTAGGAAGCTCACTAATTAAAGGAGATCCCACTTGTATCATCATAACCTCAAGAATCTTGTCTTTATTTGCATGAATTGTTAGTGAAGAGGATTCTAATGTTACTTTATTATCTTCACCTAGGGAAGGTTTAGTGTTTGAAGGATATGTGTCAATGTTCACATTTTTTCTTGCACAATGATATTCTCCCTAGGAGGAGAGTTTTTAGGAAAATGACAAGCCAAATTTTCTTGACAGTCAAAGGTTGGTTCTTATAAAAGGACTTCATCACAAGTAGGGGAATGATCAATGGTTGAATTTTCTTGCTCAATAACGATTTCCCTAGGAGAAGGGGGACAGTTAAGATACTCATGACCTTCACTGATTATTTTTTCTAACATCAAAGCATCTTCTTCACAACTAGGAGAGATACTATGAGAAGAACACACATTATTTTCATGATTACCTATGGTTGTGTTCTCTTATTTATCAATGTCTTGTCCACTAAGAGAGGTAAGAGGAGAGAAACAACTAGGATTCTTAAAACTCTCATTGATTGGTTCTTCTACCAAAATATCTTCATCACCAATAGGAGAGATATTAGGAGAGGAAAAAATCTGATTGTTAGGAATGTCCAAGGTTGTATTCTCTTTCACTAAAACACTCTCATAGGGAGAGGATAGGAATTTTTTCTCGGCATGTCTAAATATGTAAAACACTAACATTGTTTGAACAAAAATGAAAGCACGTAAACTATCATGCAATGTTTCCCAACAATTCCAAATAAATGTATATCCAAAGATGAATACACTTTATCCAATGTATGCAAAACTTTAAGAATGTAAATATCCAAGAATGAAAAACACTTTTATCAAACTCATGCAAAGCTTAATGAATGTGAACATTGTGTATGTAAAAGTGAAAATTACTTATATCCATATTATGGAAAATTTTAGAAATGTGAGAATTTTTAGATCTAATGATGCTTGTAATTGAAATGATTTAAAAAATGAGTACCCTAAATTGATGTTTTGACCTAGATGCATAAAAAAATATAATTCGAACTTTTCTGTGACTTATAGTGAGTGATACTAGGAGGCTTAGGAAGCACAAAAATGAGGTTTCTTACATTGTAACAGATAGTTAAAAATCTGGACTTGGACTAAGTCGCCTAGAATGGTGAATGAGTCCTATTAAGGGTTTTTTTCAAAAAAAATAGAAAATTTCAATTGGTTTTGATGATTTTTAGTATGTATGACCTGAATACTAAAGGAAAATATAGTTTTTAGATGTTTTTCAATGATTTCAAATGCAAAAATGCACACTATATGCACTTTCAAGCTAATTCTAGGATGATGATGGACTCCAAAATCAGAAAATGTGATGTTCGAAGGTCGGGTTCACTAAAATGTGAATAAGGGAAACAGAGTCACAACTTCCCTTATCCACACCTAAAGGGGAATGAAGGAAGAGGGATCTAATTTTGAAAATTTCACACTCAAGAACAAATCCTTGAGATTCCAATGCAAGAGAGATCAAAATCTGTCAAAGGAGATTTTTCGTAAGGTAGGAAATTGATAAAGAAGGTTAACTAATAATGCAAAACTTGGAAAATGTAAAATTGTTTGAAAACACACTATGATATGAAAAATGACATAGATATGCAAACAAACTATAACAGAAATTAATGAGATTGAACAGGTGCACCTAGAAACTTGTAGAGGCTGGGATGAAGACTAGAAATGTTGTTGATTCTATAATTTTGACGTACTAGGACTCATATGCCATTCTGGGTGACTCAGTCCCAGATCTAAAAAATTGTGTCAGGGCTCGTTTCAGCCAAATGGGTGTCTAAATCTACAAAAATCTCTAAAAAATATGTACAGTGAGAATCATACACTACTACTTGCGTATGAGTCCACTTTGGCTTTTTTTAAAATCCAAAAGTGGAAATGGAAGCTCTCGGTTTGCTCTTTTTGTTCCTCCAGGTGTCTAGCTCTGAAACTCTAATTTCTGACATTGTAAGTGACTTTTTGTGAATATTTTGACTTTGCAAATAAGGAGATGACTTCAATAAGTTTTCAAATTATTCTTCAATGATCTCCAAGCCTTCAAAGTACTTAGATCTACAACCACACAAAGAAGGAGAAAGAAATATTGAATGTTAGGGAATAGGGGTTTGCCTTGGTCAAAACCCTTTTAGGTAATTAAACCAAATGAAGAAATAAGATGAAGCATGAACATGAAATGAAGGAATTAGAAACTTTCCATGATGATAGATATTTAATTTTTGTAGCAATAGATGGAGAATCTTCCCTTGAATGCCTTAAAAATCTATCTTGATGACTTAAAATGCTAAAACCCTAGCTTGCTTGACTTGAGAAAGATGATGAATGTTGAATGAATTATGAATTAGGGTTTAAAATCTTGTTTATATAGGAACTCCACCTAAAATTCATATTAAATTGATCCCCAAGGCCGACATGCAGGAAAATTAAACTTAAAACCCATTTTTTTTCACTCAAACCTCAAAAATGGCCCAAATGGGATGAAGTCACCAAGCTGGGCAACTTAGTCCCACCTAGATGGGACTCATTTTCCCAAAGTGGTGAATGGGTCCGACATGGGCTCTTTTGCCAACTGGGATGTTAGGGAGTGAAGAAATAAAGTTTATATGATGATTTAATCAGGTTTTTAATCAAATTATGCCTTGAGATGCATAATATGGGGTCATAGGGGCCTATTAATGATGATGTAAAGGGAAATTAGGGCTAGGGACACAAAGTTTAATGTGAAAGTGTGATTAAATACACTTTACAACATTAAAATGAGATCCACGTAGCCTAGAAAGGTACAACATATAATGTGAATGTGTAAGACACATTACAACACTAGATTAAAACCAATTTTAATTTACAAGCCTTCTAAATTAATGTGAGAATGCAATTAAATACATTTTACAATATTGAATTAAGGGAAAGATAGGTCCATTAGGATTAAATGCTTAATAAAATTCTAGAAATGTGTCAAGATGTGTAAAACACCTCACAACACTAGACCAAGGAAAAATTATGTCCAATTTATCATTAATTATTCCCAAATCAAGCAAGGAAAAAGGTGCACTTTTTCAGTGTCCACAATCCCTATTGAAGCCATTCTTGAGCGTGTTCACCTTTTCACCCTCTTTCAAAAATTGGTCCATGTATTTCCAATAATGGCCCTTAGGCTTATGGGGAATGCACACACCCTTCAATGAAAGCCTCATCACCACAAGAATAAGCTCAATAGTCACCATGAAGGAGTACCCACCAACAATGACAATGTCATTTGCCTAGGAAGTAGCAAACTCCACATAAATCTTGGGGTCATGCCCATGCATGCCTTCCACATACGAGGCAAGATTGCCCTGTTGAATAATGGGCCAAACTTCCTTGTCTTGTTTCCACATCTCATAATTAGTAGGTTCTTCCTGAACCAGTTCCCCCCATGGAAAAATTTGCAAACTCTAGAGCAAAGAAACCCAATTTGTAGAAATGACATGATAAATACTAGAGCCACAAGTCAATTTTTTTATGAAAAAATACTTAAAGGGATCAATTTTTCATAAGTGAAAATAATGGAAAATATCAAAGAGAGCTGACAATGGATCCAACTCGATCACAATTTGGTAGTAATTTGGCATCATAATGAATTAATTCACACACATGCCCAAGGGTACCAAAAAAAATTATCCCACATAACTAAGTTTAGGGTAAAGGCACCAATGTTAGCAAGCACATTGGAAACTTTATTGCCATTTCTAAACACACGATTAGCTATGCAATTTTTGAGGGCAATCATAAGATTACGAGCTGACAACATGGGGTCCCAAAGTGACCAACAAGGATTAGCCTTCCCTGTCAGCATGAGGATGGTATTTTTGGAATCTCCCTCAATGACCAAGTTGGAAAGCCTAGGTTGCGTGGTAATCTAGATTCCATGAAAAGTTGTTGCCACCTCAACAAAGCTAGGTGTTGTGCAGTTTTCGCACACACGCCCCACTTGGAGTGGGGGACCCTCTTTTTGGTGTCTTTGACCTTTGATTTTATTGGATTTATCATTTTAGGGTTTTGACATGTTGGTCTTGCTGGCTTTACCCTTGCCTTGGGGTTGGAGTTGATTGAAATTGAGTTTTTGGCCAAGTCCGGGTTTTCACCTAGATCCAGGATTTTC
>VDFB02316171.1:0-19046 GCA_007258455.2 Sequoia sempervirens
TACTCATGATCTTAATGTACGCCTAGTCGTCTACTCATGACATGGATGCCGCTACAAGGGGGGTCTACTGCAATAAGAAAGAAATGTTAAACTGATATGTTTTATTATTGTTGTTACAAGTATTTCATTAATTAAAATCATTAGAGTGGTTCTCTTTACTTGATGGGTCCACATCATGTTCTTAAACTTTTTTTATAGACTCATGCTTAACATGTTGAACACCCTCTAAATCTCGATCTGCTATTGAAACACAAAAGGTTACATTAATTAATACACCAATTGAAATTAAATATGTTTAAGAGAACATGAGAGTGGTCCTCTTTACCTGATGGGGCCCCATCATGTTCCTGATCTTCTCTAGCTAAATCATGCTCAACACGTTGATCATGCTCTACATACTCTAAAGTTGAAACAGGAAAGGTTACATTAATTAATACACCAATTGCAATTAAATATGTTTAAAAGAACTTTAGAGTGGTCCTCTTTACCTAATGGAGCCACATCATGTTCTTGATCTTCACTAGCCTGATCATGCTCAACATGTTGATCAGGCTCTACATGCTCTAAACTATAGGGATGCACACCATAACCTTCATTTGTAGGTTGTGCTCCACCATCACTAGGCTACATTCCAATATCATGTGTAGTATTATCATTGCTTGAATGTTTAAAACAATTAGGAATGTAATTACTTTATGGTGGACATTAATATTGAATAGATTGCATAAGTATGCAATTTTAAATAAATTTTATTTATTTTATTTACTGATGTGGTGAATGTAGTGGAAGGTTGTGTTTTCCTAGCCAAGACTCTTAGGCATTCAGCCACAACTTCATAGCCTTGTTGGAAGGAAATCTTTAGGTCATCTTCTATGGGAACTCTGTTGAATTCAAAGCCCTAAATTTTTGCATAAGGTCATGAATTTTGCTTCTATGGTGAGATAAAACCAAAATTGTTTTCAATTTATTATTTGGATACTATATTTCATTCATTGATACTTACAATTCATGCGGCTAATTTCATATAACCACTAGAGCCAAGTTTGTGTTGCTTGTGTTTTTCTAGTCTTGACTTTGTTTCCTTTGATGTGTTGGGCAGCCTATGAAAAGTTTGAAATACATTAGATTATGTAAAAAATAAATAGTAATCAGTATATAATTACATTATTGATAGTATCACATACCTTCCTTGTCTCGGTCGTGTCTTTCAGTTTTATTTTTAGCCTTATCCTTTCCATATGACACCAAGTCCCTCCACTCCCTCTCTAAAATCATGGGGGGATGCTCATACTTTTTTTTCTTCTCTAAATGTGACCTATATTTTTCCCTCACATAATTTAGATAGGTACCATCTTTCTTAAGGACCTTGGTTCGGTTGAATTTTTTATCACCAAAGAGCACAAATAAACGGTTAATGAGCTCATCCTTAAAATATTGATTTTGGACATTCCACCATGTACATATGGTGGGCCTGAAGAGCTCCAATGTAATATCATTTAGATGTTTATAAAAAACATTATTTCCTACAAAATGATCATGGGATCAATAGTCTAAAAAGAGCGATCAACAAGTAAATTTCAAGTGGATTATATATAATAATAATTAAAACATTTTAAAGTACTTGGGACCTTCTCTATATTTATGGGAATGAAATCCTCGGTCACCACAAATGTGACCGAAAAATGTTCCCATACTAGTAATACATGAAGATCTAGGAAATTTTGTTAAAATATCACCAGTACTAGTGGCATCTACATCCCTAGGTATATGTCCTGACAGATGTTTAGGAATGTGTTTACCACCAGAGGGTGCACTAACAAATGCCTGCATGGTATGTGTTGCCAAAATTTGAGATGACAATATAGGTACAGATGATGGGGTCATATGATGTGATGTATCCAAAGGAAGATTAGGATGGACACTTGCATCAACCTCTATTCCTCAGGTAGCACTTGCAATACCCTGATCATGTCTAGGAGCATCATGAGGATGCAAAAAATCCTATAAAAACAAAATATATTTTAGTTCATGACATAAAAGAGTACAAAATATAAAACCATGAATTAACTTATGTTATAATTAAAAACCTCATAACAACTTACTTTCAAGTTTGCTGATCTCTCAGTCAATATTTTAACCCTCTCTCTTATCTCATCTATTTGAGGCACTATGAATAACAACTTAAGGATTTCTTCATTGAATTTTTTTTGGGTCTTCCTTATCATATCGAGAGGGCTTGTTGAATAAGAAATATTATCATCACATAATATTGACTGCACCTCCCTATCAATGTGCTCATCTACTGCTAGTGCCTTTCCCTGATCAATTGACTGTAACAAGAATATTAAAATCATTATAAAAAATAACCCAATAAACTTATCAAAACCACATAATAATAAAACATTTTTCTCATATCTAATTTTTACAATTACAATGAGGTAAACCTATCAGGTAGAAGCGCGTGAAGATAAATCATGATCTGTTCTATGGGCCAAAGCCTTCTCTATACGATCAATGTCCCGCTATGAAAAATATTAAATATAAAAGAACATTACCAAAATGAAACCGATAGACTTATGAAAAAAAACATAAGAATAAAATGGTATATTGGAGTTATTAATTGGAGGTTGGGTAAAATGGTACATAGTACGTACCACCCCCATAGTAATTGTCTTTGTAACTAAGAGATTCAAATTGTAATTGATTAACAACTCTTCCCCTATAGTTATTGATTTTATCAGACATATGAATACACAGTTTCCCTCGTGTGCCTTGAATATGCAATTGAGTTGCTTATTTTTTGACCAAGTTTGTGTACTATTTATAAACCCTACAATATTCTCTAATGATTTTTTACTTCTGTTAATGTACATATCCACTCCTTTATTTTGATCCTTATCTTTTAGTTGTATATAATTCATTGACAGTGCATACATATGCATACTTCATGTATATCATACTAGTTGCATCCAATCTTTGTAACTATAATAGGGTTTAACATAATCCATCAACTTAGTAACTTTTTCATAACAATCCTTTATGTTGTCCATGCAAAATAGGCCCAAACCATGTAATTACGATGGTGCTATGTGATATATCATCTCATTGACACAGAAATAAGTGTTTATTGGAGGTAATTCCTTGGGTACCCATTGTTTCCATAGATGTTTGTACCTCAAGAGCACCTCGACGTTTCCTATGCTCTCATCATCATAAGAACATGAGCCCCATTCAGCAAGAAAACATTCCATGCATTTAAATAATTTTCTTCTAATCTTTTGACGTCCATTTGATCTCCTTCTTTTAGACATACTACATGTCTCACTTTCCTCTTCTCTTCCTAAATTTCCCTCACTCGAGGAAGAAAAATATGAAAATTACCTATTTGGTGGTATTTTCACTCATAAGTATGTTGGATGAAATTCTTTCATGGTGATGTGATCCTAAGGTGACATTATGATTAATCTATCATTTCATCACTAGAATTTCACAGGTGATAAGGTAATCAAACCTTGAAATATTGCAAGTTATTGTTACTACCATCCAGATGTGTCCATCACAACTCAAATCTACTTAATTTTTTAACTCCCCATGCTCTTCAACTGAATTTCTTGAATTGTGAGGACTCTTCTACTCAAGGCATCTACTACCTTGTTAAGAGCTCCTTTCTTGTGCTTGATATTGAAGGTGTAAGCTTGCAAGTACTCCACCCATTTCATGTGTCTGTGACTCAACTTCTCTTGTGAATTTAGGAAACTGAGTGCTTGGTTGTTTGAATACACTATGAATTCCTTGGGAAGCAAGTAGAGCCTCCATTTCCTTAGAGCTTGGACCAATGCATACATCTCAAGGTCATAAGAAGAATACTTCTTCTTGGCTTCACTTAACTTCTCAGAATGAAAAGCCACTGGTCTGCCCTCTTGACTGAGAATAGCTCCAATAGCCACATTGCTTGCATCACACTCAATGGTGAATAGCTTCTCAAAGCTTGGTAACACCAAAATAGGTTGTGTAGCTATCTTTTCTTTTAACAACTCAAAAATTTTGTTAGCTTGCTCATTCCATACAAACTTAGTCTTCATTCCTCCTTTAATAGTATCCAACATAGGAGCACAAATAGCACTAAATTGTCTTATAAACTTCCTATAGTATTGAGCAAGACCATGGAAGCTTCTTACCTCTGTTGCTATCTTTGGAGTAGACCAATTGAGGATGGCTTCCACTTTGTTGCTGTCCATCTTCAAGTTACCATGTGATAGCACAAATCCAAGGTACACCAGCTCTGTTTTGATGAACTCACACTTTTCCAAATTGATCTTCAACTTCTCCTCCTGCAACCTCTTAAAAATAAACTCTATCTATTGGAGTTTCTCTTCTCTTATTTTTCTATAGATAAGTATATCATCAAGATACACTACTACAAATTTACCAATGTAATCTTTGAGGATTTCATTCATGAGTCTCATGAATGTGGAGGGGGCATTAGATAATCCAAATGGCATAACTAGCCACTCATAGAGACCCTCGTTGGTTTTGAAATCTGTTTTCCACTCATCTCCCTCATGTATCATAATTTGGTGATAACCACTCTTTAAATCTATCTTGGTATAGTACCTAGCTTCACCTAGACAATCCATGAGATCTTTAATCCTAGGGATAGGGAACCTATACCTGATGGTTATCTTATTTATGGCCCTAGAATCAATGCAAAGCCTCCATTCTCCTCCCTTTTTAGGTGCTAAGATAGTGGGTATTGTACATGGGCTAATGCTCTTTCTAATAAGACCTTGGTTTAGGAGTTCTTGAATTTGCCTAGCTATTTCCTCATTTTGTTGAGTCATCTTATAGGCTGCTTTGTTTGGTAGGGTAGCCCCTAGTATCAAGTCTATCCTATGACTTATGGCTATCTTAGGGGGTAATGTTGTTGGTTGACCACTACTTACAATGCCTTCATAGGTCTGCAACAATTTTTGTATCTCCTTAGGTAACTCTAGTTTTTCAACTTCTTTCTCATTGCTTACCTCCCTTGGCCTTAACATCACTACATATCCAACTCCTTCTCCTTCTTCCAAGGCCTCTAGGAACTCTTTTTCACCAAGCATGAGCAGTTTAGGACCTATTGTTTGCACCTCTGCATCTTCTAGCAAAGACTGAATTCTAAAGGTTACCTTATCTTTCTTGAAAGTATAGGAGTTCTTTGATCCATCATGCATAGCTTGGAAATCAAATTACCATGGTCTTCCTAGGAGCAAGTGACATGCATCCATAGGTAACACATCACACAAAACTTTGTCCTTGTACCTACCAATTGAGAACTCCACCCATGCTTGTTCATTCACCAAGACATGTTGACCTTTATTGAGCCATGTAACCTTGTAAGGATTGTTGTTGGGTATCCTTGTCAACTTCAGCTTGCTGGCTGTCTCCTCTGACACAATATTGTTAGTAGACCCTGAGTCAATGATGACTCTACACACTTTCCCCATCATCTTACATTTGATCCTAAATAGGGACCTTCTTTGGCTTGGTTCTTCTTTCACTGGCTCCTTGATCAAAGTTCTCCTCATCATGAGGTTCTCACCTTCCTTGGAATTCAATGGTACTTCAGGATGTTTACCTGCTACAGCTGTCTCATCATGAACCAGGTTAGTTCTCTTATCTCCTCCATGAGAAGTACTACCTTTCTCTAGACATCTATAGGCTGGATGTCCCAATTAATTATAGTGGTAACATTTCATGTTGGTGAAGTAGTTACCTCTTCCTTGTCCACCACTTCTTCCTCTGGAGTTGGGGCCTCTTCCTCTACCACCTCTACTAGAGCTTCCTTCTTATTGCTTAGAGTATCTGACTTCTCCTTGGGCCCTTGGTTCTGAACTCCTTCCACTATAACCACCTCTTTGTCCTTTGTTGTCCTTCCCTTTACCTCTACTTTTGGGGTTTTGCTCTTGCTTCTTTTTGCCTTTCTCCTCTATCTTTAAGGCCATTTGATAGCATTCGCAGATGGTTTTGAAGTTAACTAGGCTCATGTCTACTTGGATAGACCACTTAAGCCAATTCAAATACCTTGCTAGCTTGATGCTTTCATCTTCAACCACCTTTGATCTGAGGCACAATTTTTGAAACTCCTCGGTGTATGTTTGGACATCCATATCTTTTTTCCTAAGACTGTGTCTTCTCCTATGCAACTAAACTTCATAGTCATTAGGTAGATAGGTCTAACTTATTTTAGTTACCATTCCTCTCAATGTAACTATGGGAACCTTGCCTTCTTTCTCTCTTTCAGCTTGTACAAATTTTCACCATGTGAGAGTTTCTCCTCTCAACCTTGACTTGGCCACCTTTACTTTTTGGGCCTCTGTTATACCATCACATTCAAAGTGATTTTCAATACTCTCAATCGAGTCCACAACTAAATTAGGGTCCATTTGTCCACTGAATAGTGGCACTCCTTCCAAAGCTTTGCCACTTAAGGCCTACAATGCCTTCAAGAATGGTTCTTTAGCAAGAACAAGGCTAGGTTTTGGAGCTTCCTCCTCCAAGTCCTCTTCTTTTTCCTTTGCTTCCTGCTCTTCCTTCTGTTATGTCTTATCCTTCACTTTGTCTGCTATTTCTTGGACTTCATCCAAGAGCTTCTCCATTTGAGATAACCTTTCTCTTAGCCTCCGGTTATCCTCCTCTTGCTCTTCTAACTTTTTAGCTAACTCAGCATTAGCCACCATGGTTCTTTATTCCTTTGTTGTGTTCTCTCCTACTGACTCAGTGGGTTGCAACATCAATCACAAGCCTTGATCAAACATTACTCTGATACCAATATGGTGTATGTGCTCCAGGGTTTGCTTGCACCAACCTACTAGAAGACTTCTCTCTGTCTTCACTCAAGAACCTGATAGCTTCTAGGTTTTGATTTCACTTAGATCATTAAATAAGCCTAGTTTCAACTTTGCTACAAGATTCTAACTCCTTGTGCTTCACCTTGGAGGACTTAACACCATTTGAATTTGTAGACTATCTCCTACACTTAGAAGGATCTAAGTGCCAACTTCATTATCAAAATTGAACTACTTGTAGGGGTGTTAGAGACACTGATTTCTTACATTTCACATTCAATTGAATACATCTTGGAAGGTCTTCAGTCTTCACTCCTACCGATCTCAAGATTTTTCCTTGAAGAGGCCTAATTCTTGTAGCCCTTACCAGTCACTTTTTTGCTTTTCCTAACCAAACTCTCCAAACAGCTTAACAAATAAATTACATTTTTGGACACCCTTTTTAGTCCTTTAAAACATTCATAGGGTTTCAATCCCCTATCTCCTCCATACAATACATTCCTACAATCAAGGGCAATTAGGTCTAGTAGGCCTAATTCCTAGGGTTTTAACACTTTCTCCTTCAAATCTATCTCAAATGGATAGGTTGAGGTTTCAATCCTTCTAACATACTTAGCTATGACAAAATATCACTTGGAACCATACTATGATTGTACTGTACTCCTTCCCCTACCTAAGTTCTTCAAATCTCACTCTCAAACCTCTAACCGAACTGTCCTAGCTCGCCTAGGGTTTGAGTTTAGTAATTCTTGCTCCATTCCCTATACTTCCTACTACTAAATATGTACAAGTGATTGGCTCCCCTGACATTTCAATCCAATCTCAAGGAAATCCTGTGGTTAGATTTTATGGGGGAGCCATTCAAAGACTAACTGCTCAAAAACAACAACTACAACCCTCTAGACTCTAAACTGTAAACTCAAAAAAACAAATCAACTCTAAGAAACTTTATTACAAAATGAAAGGTACTCAAAACTATTCTATGAACTCAAATACAGTGCTAAATTAGTATATATAGTGCCTTTGATAACTCTATTTTTCAAGATACATAGGTAAACACAGGAAATGTAGAACTTCTTTATTCACACACACCAAAAACTTGATTACAATGCATTCTCACTGCTTGTCTATGAGCCACGACATCTACATAGATTCCTTTGCCATATTTCAAGGAAATTTGATCGATCCCATACTCCTAATTTTTAGGGAATCCAAGACAACTAAGTTGCATGCAACCTAACAATGTTGTCATGCAACTTTGCCACATTCTTGCAACTTTGCCATCATCCTACATCTTAGGACCTCAATCTCCTTGATTCCAAGCCAACAACTCCCCTAACTTCCTCTTGGTATCTTCTAACAACATAGATGTGTTTAGCACACATTTAGTGCTTTACATTCCAACATAAGCTGTCTAAGGCTAATTAAAGAAAAATTTAACAACAATGATTACACTAAGATGATTTTAGTCCTAGTGACTAACTCACCACACACAAGAAAGACCTTCTAAGGTCCAAAATAAACACACCATTATCTTGACTTGGCTAAGGTCAGGTATAAGCCAAAATTGAACATAACAAACTGGAGTTTAGCCTAGGTGCTCCTGCACCATCCTCCCCAAAACAAAAGATTTCAATCCACCCTTGGATTGAGCAAGTTGAGATCAATGCCCAACTTCTTGAACTCTGACTCCTTGATCCACACTGCATCAGCATTAGGTCGACCATGTCTTTTAATTAGATGTTCTTTGTATTCTTTGGTTCTAGTCCTCTTATAGACCCTAGTATCCAATACATTGTCAGCTTGTTTGGTTGTAGCAGAGGGCAGTTTGAGTTCTTCCACATCTTGGATGACTTCATGGAGGGTCTGATCCATGTTTGGTGGTGGTCCTTTGTAATGAACTAGATCTGCAATGTTAAAAATAGGGGACATTCCACTGTCATCTGGTAACTACACCTTGAAAGCATTGTTTCCATATTTCTCCAAGATAGGACAGGGACCTATCCTCTTCATTTGCAACTTATGAGGGACTCCTTTCTATAGTCTAGACTTGTTTAAATGCACCATCACCAAATCTCCAACATGGAACTGCACTTCTCTTCTATGCTCATCCACCTTTGTCTTATGCTTCATGGTATTTTTTGGCAATGTCTTTCTAACTATATCATGAACCTCCTGCATTGCATAGGAAAAATCATCAACATATCCACTTCCCTTGACTCCATCCTTTAACTCTCTCAACTCATAGATTCCTCTAGGATGTAGTCCATAGACAATCTCAAAAGGACTCTTCCTTGTTGATTTGTTTACAGTGTCATTGTAGGCATATTCAGCTTGCCCAATCAATTGATCCCATTGTTGACCATACTCCTTGGTCAAGCACCTTAATGGATTTCCTAGTGTTCTATTCACAACTTCAGTCTAACCATCAGTTTGGGGATGGTATGCAGATCCAAAAGATAGATTAGTGCCCAATCTTTTCCAAAGAGTCTTCCAAAAATGACTCATGAACTTAGTGTCTCTTTTTGATACAATGCTGAATGGTAATCCATGAATCCTTACTATCTCCTTGAAGAAAAGAGAGTCTATTTGACTGGCATCATTGGTTGTTTTACTTGGCACAAAGTGAGCCATTTTTTTGAATCTGTCCACAACCACATAAACAATGTCCATTCCTTTTCTTGTCTTGGGTAACCCAACTACAAAGTCCATACTCAAACATTCCCATGGCCTAGTAGGAATAGGCAGTGGTTGGTATAGGCCTGCATTTGAAGAAGTACCCTTGGCCTTTTGATACACCATACAACTCTCCACATACCTCCTAACATCTAGGTTCATCATTGGCCAATAGTAAAACATTTGGACAAGTTCTTGAGTCTTGGTGATCCCAAAATGACCACTCAATGCACCATTATGATTTTATTGTATCAAGTTCTCTCTAATAGAACCTCTAGGGACACATAATTGATTCCCTTTAAACAAAAGATCACTTTGCAAAGTATATTCAACATATTTACTATGAAAATGATTCTTGTATTCAACACATACCTTATAAACATCTGCAAAATCTTCATCATCTGCATATAGATCCTTGAAATGATCTATCCCCATGCTCTTCAACTAAATTTCTTGAATTGTGAGGACTCTTCTACTCAAGGCATTGTTGATGTGTTTTTTATGCACTTCTCAACATAGGTAGTGCGTAGGTGCACTACCTCTCTTGAAAGATAATCTTCCACAATCAGATTGCAGAACACTATCCCAAGGTCTCTTGGATGTCAGGTCATGACAGTGCTCAGATACCTCAGTAGTTTGATGTGATTTGCTAGAATCACAAGGCAGTCTTATGCAAGAAATGCAAAGAAAGGATACAAAGCATGGAAGTTGGATCTTAGAATGGAGTTCTTAGGATGGAAAGTTATCGTGAGTTGCTTGTAGGTTCAAACAACAGTCTTGGACTCCATTTTTTTTTTGGATTTGGCTTTACAATGTGCAATGAACCTTAACATAGGTCAATCATTAAAGAAAAAGAAAATAAGGCAAGGGAGAGGAAAATCTCCTAAGTCTGCAACTAGCTATGAATAGTGACAATGGAGTTCCTACAATGGACAATTTCTCAAAACAATATCGCACTTAACCAGGGATTTCATAGTATCATGGAAATTATGCTATCTTCTAAGGTTTGCAGATATTTTATCCTTCATCCACCACATACATTAATGAATCAAAGATAAATGTTTGGAGTAGCTTTGAAATCAAGTCTAGGCTAACTTTGCATAGCTATCTACCATTAGCAAATAGCAAAAATTATGGACAAAGAGATCATCATCATTTCAGGAATTTTCATAATCACCCAACAGCATTCCTAAAATCTATCTAAAGAGAGAAAAAAACTAACTAGAACAACAATAAAATCTAAGTCAAGCATCCAACATTGGAGATTGAATCAAGTAACATGGGAGAAACCAAGAAAATACACCAAGTCAATGCATTTTCCTTATAAATTTTTGCAGCATGTCTTTACAACAACTCAACTCTCACTTTGCAAATGAGAGGGGAGCCCTATTTATAGTTTTCCAAAAGTCAAATGAATGGACAAGATTAATTCTCATTGTGTGGCCAAGATTCATTACAAATTAGGGTTTCACCTAACCCCTAATATCTCATGATTTAAAAATTACATTTTATCTCTTCCCTATTTCATCTTCTTGCTAATGGCACTATAGCTCTTTTGTCATTTAGTAGATTGCTATTTTGCTGTAGCTACTCTTTAGAAAATTCTTCATCTTTGGCTGGGCTATCCTCCTATCTCTCAGAAGCTGTGCATTCTAAGTATTTGAGGATGACTACTTGGAGCTTGTCTATTTCAATGATTTCACATCGCAGCGCTTGGTAGCTCCACTCCTTAGCATTATCCTCTAGCCTTTTCCAATCCTCATCATATTTTGAGCCTTGGTCTTTGAACAGCTCTGATTGATTGAAGGTGCGGGGAGCAAAACTCAGGAATTGTGTTGTGATTTTTCTAACCATCCCATCCTTCATCTTCTCTTGGAAGTAGGGTTTTATCTTTTCTGGATCCATTGGCACAGTGGGCATATCATAGCCCATCATCAGCTTAAGGTATCGAGCACATTCTGCCCAGATTTCTTTGATCCATTCCAAGTCTGGATCCACCTTGTTCATGATTTGCTCTAACCTCTCCTTCTGGTCGTCAAAGTCTCTGTGCCATACATCCATCAGCCAGTGGTCTTCTTTCTTAAATGCAAGCTTCTCCTCCCATATGGCTTCAGGTAACCACGGGATAACTTCAATCCTTGGAAAGGTGGAGTTGTAAGTTGCAGAGAAATTGGTGCAAAGCTTTTTTGTACTTTCTAGAGACTGCATTAGGTCCAAGAACTTGTTGGCTATTCGCACAGTCCTGCTAATTCTCATGCTTCCGACGTATGAGACTTATTGGAACCAGTCCTCTATGGTTTTCTCCAAGTTCCTTCTTCTTTCCATCTTGTCATTTTGTTCCTTGGAAAGAAACTAAGGTGCAGCTGTGGATGTAGTAGGCAGGTGGTCCACTAAAGACCATTGTTGAATGTAATCTATTAAGGTTGCAACCTGTGCCTTGAGCTCATCCTTCAAGATTTTATCTTGTTTTATTAGGTGCACCACTGTAGCCACTGACTCCTCAAGGTGCTTGACCTTTTTCTCTCTGGTTGTTGTTCCCAAGTCAACGATGGAGATGTTATAACTTACACCAGCTTGGCCAATTGTGGGCATTGTAATTTGTGCCGCTCAGGAGCTGGAAGCATCCATTGTTACTCTGGATCAAACCTTGGGCTTCTTCTCCTTCTTCGTCGTGATTTGTGATTGAGCTAAGATGGCCTCTAACCTTGCCCTTGGGTCCTTCAACACAGGGGTCATTATTTCAAGTTGCTTCTCCAACCACTTGGGCACAATAGACCTCCCCTTGGGTCAATCATGGTCACCCTCACCCTTCATAGTCAGGGGCAAGATTTTTACTTCTATTTCCTTTTGGGATTCTCCTTTCTCTTTGGCAGTGTCCTCCTCCTCTTCATCAGAGTCATGAACGAACACAAGACATTTGACAGGCAGCCCGATCGATAGTTGTCGAATGGGGCTTTCTTTTCTTACTATTTCTTCTTCCTTCTTTTCCTTGGTATCCTCAGCCTCAAGGCTTTTAACAATATGGGTTTCAGCCTCAGTCAAATCCTTTTGCTGATGTTCCTCTGGCAGCTGCCCTTCTTCATCATGTGGTGACCCTTCTTCCATTGTCCCAATGTCCTTTAGCTATTGTGCCATTTCCTCCTCAAGGACATCATCAAAGGTTTCAATGATTTCCTTAGAACCTAAGCCATCCTCCTCATCCCCACTCTTGGAAGATCCCATTTCTTCCTCCTCATAAACCACCATGTTGATGGTTTGGTGTTCGTACTCTGGGTGCTCATGATATTTGTCAGCCTCCTCCTCGACAGGCTTTGAGGCTTCTCGTTCTCGTTCCTCCAAATCCTTTAAAATTAGCATTGTTTCCTCCATAGTTGGTGGCCCTATTGGTGGTTGCGAAGGTTGAGCAGTTGCAAGGACTTGGGCAAGGGCTGCTTGGAGAGTTGGATCCATCAAGATCTAGGAGAGCTCAGGGGAAAGGTTTTGCATATATCTTGTAAGAGCCTTGGGCATAGTGGCAGCAGGAGTAGGCAATTTTATTTTTTCCAGAGGGAGTGATGTGATTGGTGACATAGCAACAGAGGAGAGGGGAGAAGTCATAGCAGAAGATGAGTTAATAACTATTACTGACTCGGCCGGAGGCGAAGGGGCAAGATGGATAGAAATGTCCACTGCCAGCAGGAACATAGCGACCATAGCTAGGGGGTGGGTGGCACAGTAGGAGGGGTAAGAAGAGCCAAGGGAGGCTACAATTGACCTGCTCCTTCTGCTTCTTTCTCTTGGGTAGAAGGCTATTCTACAGTACTCCCTGCCAGTTTGAGCCTTTTGGGAGGCGAGCCTCCTGCTTCTTTCTTTGTAGAGGCCTTGGGGTCTAGAGACTACTCGTTCTTTGTTTCTTTTCTTTTTTTGTACCTGGTGACCGGAGGAGACTTGGAGGTCCCGTCAGTTGAGGTGGTGACAGCAACATCCTCTATGGCACTAGGCTTGCTTTTGAGCCCTTCATAGGTCAATATTACTACTTGTCACTTTAGATGAGCCACCTGCCCATCGATCCACTCCTTGGTACGAGTTAAGATTGGCTAGGTTATGGTGTCTAGGTTGTCAACCTCTTGTTCATCCCAGTCAATTGACGATATTGGTAGATTGGTGACTGCCGGGTACTTCAGATGCATGATCATGGACTCATCCTCCTCGATTTGGTCTAGCATGGGGAATGGCTGCACCCTTCTTAGGAACTACACTGTCATTCATATGTAGTGCCTTCCTCACACTTCTTTGTCATCTTGGCAGTTGGCCCAGAAGTCTTCAATGTGATGGAGATGGGCATATGCTGGCCCCGGTGCCTTCCTAACATGGCCATGCGGGTCCATCCATGGGTGAGCAGTGTGTAGGTAGAAGTGGCACTCCTTCAATTCTTTCTCAGAGTTACCAGCACACTGGTAGGTCTGTAATTGGTACATGCCCGAGCCGAGGGTCATGGGGTAGGAAATCCCCACTATATGTTTGTTACTGAAGATTACCTGCAGGTGTTGGAGCTATTGAGAAAGCTCTAGGAGGATGATTCAATCATTAGGATATAGAGGCAATCTATTTTGCCTTTCAGTAAAGCCCTAGGCATAGATGTATGTGAACTTTGGATATTGGATATAGAGGAAAGCATATTGCTTCAAAAGCATCCTAGCACTATGGGAGACTCTCCTCTTAAAGTTTCTGGCAATCAATCTGATGATGTGGCCAATAAAGGCATCGTTCACTCTGCAATAATCTCTTTTGGAGTTGTAGTACTGGAGCTATAGATATTTGTCATAGGCTTTAAGTCCTCACTTCTACCTCTGATCAGGTGCCACAAACAACCCGCTGTACTATCTCTGATCTACCAAGGAATAGACAAGGTAGAAAGTCATGTAAAATTTGGAGCTCTTCTTTACATTAACAAACTACTTATGGAAGCAGTTGCTTATGATTCCTCCCTAGTAGAATGAAACCTTTGTTGTGACATCCTTGTTTCCATGCAGGATCTACTCAATGAAATATGCCATCCACTCCTAAAAGTAGGTGGCCATAGGAAGAATCATGACCTTGCTCAACAAGGTTACCAGGTCCTGGTAATCCTCGTGGAAATCACTATGGAAGAGTTCCTGGGGAACCTTTGCAGCATTGCCCCGTCTTTCCTTGAGCCAATGTAGGATTATTGATTTCTTGCATCCCGTCGAATTATCATCCCATGCCACCTGGCATTCCTCCAAGGTAGGGACCTCCATCTGTTGGAATGTGGGTATGTGGAAGGTCTTTGTAATCCCCTCTGGCTACATGTCAATGAGAATGTTTCCCTCCTTATCAACAATTGTCCTTGTGTCAGTTTGGTATGCTTCTCAACAAGCCATGACTAGCTCGAGCACCACGAGGGATGGAGGGAACCCTATAGCCTTAGCTATTCCACTTTGTCTTATTAGCTTGGCATTCTTTGTTGTCAGGTTGACCATGACCCTCTGTGTGAATTCATCGATATCCACCTGGCCAATGTTGGTGTCTGTGATCTCCTTCTAGTCTGTTGTGACCTTTGAGTGGAGCGTCTCACCCTAGAATTGGTACTTCATCTGGTGCTTATCTTCTTTTCCTCGAGGAGTCCTTCCTGACTTCTTCCCCTTATCCCCTTTAGTAGATCCCCCTAAAGTTCCAGCACCTGATTCCATATATTTTGCAAGCAAGGACAAAGTCAGCACAATAGATTATCAAAAGCATTCTTGTTAGTCAACATCTTGAAAATAACATCTATTTCAAATAATCAATCAAGCATATCATGAACTTTCATCTCAAGGTGTTATTGGTCTTTGATTTAGGGAATTTGGACAATTTGGGCTTGAAGGGCTAGACCTCCCCAGCAGGAATGCTGTTTGGAAGGGAAAACACGAAGGAAGGCCCCCAGAGACCTTCTTTGGTAAAATTTAATATTTCAAAAGGTTCTTGATGAAGGGGACCAAAATTCAAGATGTGGGTCGAAGTTAAATCTTAAATTTGGGTTCGTTTAGATCAATTTAAGGAAGTTCGGAAGTCTCAAGATGTAAAGCTATCAAGAGATAGTAGTTTGGCATGGCAGATGGCAGACTGAAATCTGGGGTCTAGGGCCCAGAGAGCCAAAGGATAGCCGACAACATGTCATTTCATTTCTTAAGGTTTGGGCCGGCGGCACCGGGAAGGCACCTGAACTTTTCTGTTTGGGACGGAAAACGCCGGACGAAAGTCTGGGAGGGGAGGTCCGGCAACAAGAGCCTAGCAACAAGGTTTTTCATTTTAAGTTTGGCAACAATCAGCATGGCAGAGCCTAGAGGTCGGGATGTCGGGTGACATTTTCTTGTTTACAGTAGTGACCATCGACAGGAGTCCTGGGATATGGGGCCCAAAGTGGATAAAGGCATTCAGAATTTAGCTGACATCCCACGGCGAACGACGGTCCGGGACCTAGCAACCAAAAGGATGGAAGAAATCGCCAGAGAAAAGATGAGTTGTTGAGGTTCCCACAGACAGCAAAGATCTCCCCGACGACAGAAGAAAGGAGGACTTCTGAGAATGGAAGTCCGGGCACTGGGACCCGAGAGATGCGAGGGACACTAACGTGAAAATCCAAGCCAACAGTGGGGCAGAGGGCTAGATCCGGGGCATGGACAACATCAATGAGTTTTCTGCGAGATTGGTAGAAAAAGGAAATAAGGACACCCAGCATCCAGAAGCTGAAGACCAAAAGAACAACATGAGTTAAATCACTAGGAGGCAAAAGCGAATGGGAAGGCGGAGCTCGCTGTTCAGGATGTTAGACGAGTCTCACCGTAGATGACAGAAAAACACCTGGGGAACCCCAAAGATGAAACCCCAGGGTCCCAGGCTCGAGAGGCCCACGAGATTATTTTTTAGTTTTGAAGTTTCGCAGTGAAGAGATGGTCGTGATCTGGCAGCCGGGAGGCAGGAGGGAGTTTGTAGTTTCAAACGGTTGGCAGCAAGAGGAATTCTGATAGGAGAAGTCTGAAGGGACGGGCCTAGAGGGAGACACTGCCATAGGCAGATTTGTACAAATTTAATTATTGGACGGTGAAGCACGGTCTCGGGGCTAAGGAGGAGGTTTTCTCTGCGCGAAGAACAGCTACGAAAACGATAGACTCTGGATTGGCGGCGAGGATTTTCTAGGAGGTTTGTCAATTTTTTAGCACGTGGGTTATGTGCGCAATCTTGCGTTTTACTACCCTATGCCCTCTTAATGATTGTTCATTCATCTAAATATCTCAAAGCCACAAAACAAAGCTCAGGAAGGGAAAATGGATGGCCTACCTCAGACATGCTATGCAAGGAGACATGGGATCCACCTACGATCGACAAAATGATGCTGAGGGTGATGATCGTGATGTTATCAAAGATGGTGGGCTCCAAATGGTAGGTTGTCCAATCGCTCTGCCATCCTATGAGATGAACATGACGAGTCAGAGTGGGTGTTTTATACCCCTAACCACCATTAATGTACACATTTAATAAAGGTACAATAGTGAAAAAAGTTGGTGAATTCAAAAAGGTAGGTGACGGCGGTGGGAACACCGTGGTCCGGCGGTCGAGGAGGCACTACATGGTGGCCACTTGAAGTTTTCACCTAGTTGAATGGTGGCAGCGGGAAGCGGGTTGGGGCCTGGAGGGTGGGATGCTGCTAGGGATAACGCTGGGGGACCCGAGGGGTGGGACGTCGTAGGAAGTCCACTGTTGCAGATGGTAAAACACAGACGGAACCCTAGAAGTAGACTTCTGGGGTCCGGGGCCCTGAGGGTGGGATGCCGCTTGAATTTTTTTTTTGACAAGTATTTTGTAGGTAGTGGATGGGGGATCAAACCCCAAGGTCCGAAAGGACACCCAGTGGATGCTGTAGGAAACGACAGTCCCAATGGGGAAACCTAGTGAGGGAATCCTAGATGCCTGAGCTCGGCAGGGCCCAGGGTTGTTGGTAGGGCCAACCTGCCAAAGGGACTCCGCCAGGCAGGAACAACTGAAAACCAAAAAAAGAGGAGGCATGGTCAATTTATGGTGGGCCCTTAAAGCAACATTGACCATCCAAGACATCAAAAAGGGAGGCATGCAAAATGAGGTGGTGATAAAATATGATTCGACAAGGTGAAAGAAAAGAGGGTCCCCATTCTGAATGGGACATGTGTGCTAAGGGCACAACAAATGGTGACTCCACTAGAGAATGCTCCCATGCGTTCTAGAGATAAATATTCATTCAAGACCTAGAATCTCTAGTTTCATAGACCAGGAGTGGCTTCCAAAGATGAATCTAGGAGAACAAGATCCTTAATTGGGTCAGCTTATAGGACATCTCAGAAGTGTGTGTAGTGATTTCATTCATCTCCTCAGGATAGTGACCAGGGTTACCAATTTAACTGAGCAAGCTACATAAATCATCTAACACCAAAAATAACCTAGACATTGCCTTGCTACTAGTCAGGTGTCTATTGCTCCGATGGGGTTGTCGCTACAATCTCACGGATATGGCTCTACTACCAGTCGGGCATCCATAGCCCCTATAGAGTTATCTGAACACCCATACGGTCGTTTATTTCCTTTTTTTAGAATTTCTTTTTTTCTTTTTTTTCTTTCATATTTCACTTCTCTTTCATCATTTAGTTCGACCGGGTAAGTATTGAAGTCTACAATGGGTTTGATACTATAGTGGTCACTTGAGCAAACTCAAATTTTTCACTTGCTGGGGTGTCATAACAACCCTGACATAGTCCTTTAAGAGTTATTATTATGTGCTTTGTGAGAGATCCGAGATGTGTGTAAGAAGATCTAGCCAAGGGTCAAGTTCTAAGTAGAATTCAAGCAAGGAAATCATTTACGGGCAGCTTTCAAAGATGAATAATCGAGAGTGAATGTTTAGTCGAAGAACACAAAGAACGGATAGCAAAGTGAACCTCTTGTCAAGCAAGTATGGCCACTGCAAAGGAGCGGGAAATAACTTTCAAAACAAAATTTCCAGGAGGGAGAAAACAAAAGAGCGATGCAAACAAAATGCAAGCAAGTCAGAGAGCAAACTACCCTAACCTATGTAAAAATATTTACAGCGAAGAGCTCAAACAAGCTCAAGCCTGGAAGTAATGCTTCAGGTGCTACTCCTTGGCTAGCAATGGGATGTTCTCACTAAATAAGGTCTTTAAGAAAAAGGCAATATCTCCCAAATTCTCAGCTATTTGAAAGGGGCCAACCCAGAGCTTGTTGAATTTGTTGTGTCCCCCTTTCTTTTCATAGGCCTTGTCCCAATATAGGACCAAATCAATAATTCTAAAGGCCTTGATCTTTGGCTTGATGGTCAAACCATCTTTTAACTACGCCCTAATGTTTAGAAAAATTTTCTATTGCGCGGTGTCAGACTTCCTCTAAATACAATAGCTCAGCTAACCAAACTTCCCTACGATATCCTCCTTCATAAAAATCATTAATGAACTGAAGCATAAGAATCTTCTAATGGATAGGAAAAATAGGTTCTAGGCCATAGACAAGGTAGAACGGGGA
>VDFB02316172.1:0-13613 GCA_007258455.2 Sequoia sempervirens
AACACTTGAAGAGGAAATGGCAAGTTGAAAGGAAAGTCCGCCCCAAACTAAGGAAGGAATGACATGAGGTTCATGAAGTCCGCCTAGCCAAGAGGATAAAAATTCAGAAAATTGACTAAGTGTTGGAAGGAAAACAAGAGGAATAAAAAGGAAAAGTAAAGAGGAAGTGAATAAAATCCTTGTCCAAGGGTGGAATTTGTCCTACATAGCACAAGTCGGATTCAGAATTGAAGGCAAGTCCACAGGCAAAGTTCATTCGAGCATCGAGATGGCCAAAATCTTGGCTAAATGTTGAATAATCTGCATGAAGGTGTTACAAAATGAACTTGAATAGCCAAAATTTGGCTAAGTATGGGAAATACTTCACAGAGAAAATTCCAATTTCCTCTATTGTGGCGAAAGCACAGAGGCATTCTTCTTCAAATTCAAGGCACTTGAAAGAATATTCAGACATCTTGGGAGGATTTCATCTACAATCCCAAACCTGTTGAAGCAACCAGGGCAACTTCTTGAAGGATTTCATCCCCTGAAGAATTAAAGACAAACTCTCAATCAAAATCAGATGGTGGCAGGAAGATTGTTCCAAACAAATTTCCACACTTAGATAATTTCTTAACACAAATTGGATAATTCAGAGAGGAAATCCAAAGGAATAACACCAATCCAACTCAAGGCGCTTGTGGGAATTTCAAAGCAATCAAGAAAGAAAACCTTAATAACTTCAAGTCTAAACATGTGTTCCAAGGTGAGACTTCCAATACAAGTGAGAAGAAGAAATCAAAGTCTCAAAAGGAATCCAAGATCAAAGCCAGGAAGAAACGAGCACAAAGGACAGAGTCATCGGCAAGGAAAATATTCTAAGGCAAGAATATGGAAAAACGAACAAAGTGACCAAGGCGGACATCCAACCTGCTGAAGTGGCACCTCAACCAATCAAATTGTTCCAAGTCAGCACGTCCAGATTCAACAACTTTCTATTTTATTGTGGGTTCATATTTGGCAAAAAGGACAAGTATCCTTGAGTGTAATTTTCTCATTGGTCGAGAAGGAGTTAGTTATGGCAAGCCCTAATTAGGGTTTTATTTTAATCTCGGTCGTTGATTCTAAATCAATCTTGGCCATTGAATTGTAATCAAGGAGCCTATAAATTGAGCTCACTCCTCATTTGTAAAAGCAGGGGAGCATGTTGCAAAACATGTTGAGATAAGTAATTGTTGCGTACGATTGCCAAAGTAATAAGTAATGCATGCATTGTTTTGATGGTGATTGCTTCTCTTATTTTGGAGTTGGCATGGTTCTTATCCCTCATCATAGTTTAGATTTTTATTTCATGTATGTTAAGAAGAATGCGATCGGTAAAAATTATTGATTTATATGGTGGGAATCTTCGCTCATACTTTCTTTGAGCGAATGATTTTTAGTTCAATGTAAGTGCTTTGACTTTTACTGGTGGATCTTGAACCACATGCGGATAAATATTGTTGTTCCGCTGATGGTAGTTATTCACTGGCGTGAAAATTAAAACACACTCCCTTGAAGATTGCACCCACTTTGTGTAGTTGTAAGTTGAATGTGGCCCGAGCAAAGCGTGGTTACTAGTTTCACCAAGTCAATACTGTCTCTTGAATTCTTAGGAAGTAGATTAGAAATTCTAAACCCTTATCTCTTTTTCAGATTGTTTGAAAGACCCAAACAACAGAGCTTCATTGCCTAAACCTTCATTGTGAATTGAACAAGCCTAGCATAAGTCCCTTTGTGAAATCAGCATATCACATCATCTATTGAGCTTGTCCATCCCCCCAAACGAAACATTGGAATTACCGTATGACCTTTCTAGCAATCTTAGCATATGCGGTGGTTTTTCAAGAGAGGATAAGCTGTCTTTGGGCATTTTATTCTGATGTTTGGCGTGTCACAAAACCCGCACATCAACGGGACCTCCAAAAGCTAGGACGCCTTTTTCAAAATGTGCTCCTTGCTTTAGAGTTCAAAAAAATTTGATGATTTTCATCTCGATTTTGAATTTTTCCAAAATTCTCCATTATCTTCACGACATCAAACTGACTCAAAGTCCATACTTGAATTGCCCAAAAACAAACTTTTGACATCATTTAACTAGGTTTAAACAATTTTAAGCAAAATGCCTTAGTGAAGCAAAAAATTTGGTTTGGGTGCAACACATTTCTCAGACCGACCTCCTCTTGAATCTTTCTCTCCCACTTCTCTCAAATGCAATCTCCAAGGCCTGTAAATAGTAATGAACATGCACAATTTTAATTCATGAACAGTTACTCCATAGTCCGTATGTCTAATTGTTGAAGGAGAATATTTTCTAGAAATTGTTTGTTATTTTATTTTTTATAATTAAATTTTCAGATATTATACATGTTTTTAGTAGCTGTGACATCTGCCCTCAAAATCTGGGAAATGTTTTCCCATCCTCAAAGTGCATCTTCCCATCTCTATGTCCCTTATCCTGGAAATGAAGAGAAACATTGAAATTTTCACCCCCTTAACCAAATCTCGAAGGTCAATTTGTTTTTGACTAGAACTAATGATATTAACTTGAAACATTGGCAAATAGGTACTGAAGGAGTGATGCTGCAAAAGCTATGACACCAAGGTTAACTCAAAACTGTTATGGTCTTCAAGTCAGTTTCAGTGTGAGTTAAAATAAGGTGGAACCATTCACATATTTGGTATTAGGTTTTTGACGCTTGATCTCATAAACTCCCATAGTGTATGCCATCTCACTAATGTGCTAACTAATGCTATTGTATATATGGCTCACATGTTTCCATGTCACATGATAATATAGAAATATAAAACTATAGAATAACATATTGTAGAATTGTAATATGAAATATATTCCTAAAATACATCATTTCCATCAACTCTTATGCCACTTTGTGGTAGATCTTAGGGCTAGGGTTATCATTTTATATGGCACATGCATACATACAAATGAAGTCACATAAAGTTGTTTACATAGCATATAAAATAAAATGATTAAGCAAATGCTTTCGCTCTTTCCCCTCACCACCTCCTTTTCTAGATTCATGAATCCTCTTTTATTTTGCATAGTGCTTCTTCTTTCTATTATACTTTAGAGTCATAAAAGGTTGCAATTTTTTTGCAAATGACCAATTCACATTATAATCAAATACTCCCTCCGCTTTTCCCACAGTTTAGGCATGAGAGGTTACCAATGAGGTTGGAACTTGGGACATTACTCTCATTGGGCTAGTATGTTATCATAGTGCGATATTGTTTGCATAATATAACACATTTACCATGTGAGCAATATTTAGAGAATACAACATCTAGAACCATGTAATACCCAGAATCTTAGTTGCAATTTATTTTATAGCTCTGAATTAGCAAAAATAGTTTAGAAATTTATCTTGAATTTAAATACTTAAATAATTGACAAAATAAAAAAAGAAATTATATTAATGTCAATAGATCACCAAAAGTAGGTTGATGGGACTAGAGCTTACAGAAGAAAATTATTATTGGGAACTGACTATAGATTTTGTGTAAGCTTTGGCCACTTCATGTGCTTAAATTTTGACTATTTTGCCAGATTTTTTATGTCCGCTAGGGCTCTCTGCAAGCAGTTTCAAAGTTGAGGTAGAATTCATCGATGTAGGAAAGTTACAAAGAATTTCCCCAATAATGGAAGAGGACTCCTTCAGTGAGAGAAGATAATAGTTCTAATCATAGTTTACATACTCGGAATCAAAGAGTATTCGACAAGCCCAAAACTTTTGACTTGGCAAAAACTCGGCAAATACTTGGCAACTTAAAAATAGTTAACTATATGATAACTGATATGGTAATGCCATAATAGTAAGTTAACAGTATAACAATAACTTAACATGGTAATGCCATTAAAATCTGTGTATAACAGTATAAGCTAACAATATACAAACTTAAATTGTTCATTATGATAACTGATAATGTGTATCATGGAACTTGAAAGAGAATAATCAGTGAGTGAATATGTTTTTTCGCGAGTACTAGGAGTTTTTTTCGCGAGTACTCTGCAAATGATTGGTGAATGAATAAGTTCAGGCAAGTGGAGAGTAAAAGTCAAGAGTACTTGCCATGACAAAAAATGTGCGATTACTCGGCTACTCGGAGAGTACTCGCAGAGTATGTAATCTATGGTTCTATTGATGAGAGGAGAAAAGCATTTTCCTTTTTAAGTGAGTATGAATGTTTCCATTGTCATTATTGACTGAGCCTTACCTTCTATTTCTTGTTAATGCATTTCAATTGTAACCCTTCACAGTGAATGTTGACCTATGGGTTGTGTAGCAAAGTTTAATCATTAATGTCATGTTCTGTTGTGCTTAATGTATTCAAACTCAACCTATTAATGAGCATTCTTATCTTTTTTCCCTTTGCATAAGAGACAAAAGGCTATGATTTTCAAATATCTTTAAAATGATACTTATGATCGGTTTTGACTCTTGAGGACTGTAATTTTTAAATAATATAATCAAATTTGGAAACAATCTTGCCCTCATATGTTTGAAAATAAAATGGGAATCCCAAATGAGAAAAACAAGTGTGTATTATGTGATTTCTAAAACTGGGTTATATGCAATTTGAATTTATTAAGATTGCCAAAGGTTTAGTCATGAGTTGCTTGGATGCACAAATTAAAATATGCGAAGCTCTACTTTTTATTTTCTTAAAAAAAAATTATTAACTTCAAGAGTCACATTAGTGTATGTTATCCTTATAGATCGTTGATACGAAAAATCTCCTATGTAAAAAATGAAAATATTCTTTCTACATTTATTAGTGTGTATTCTATAAAAGTGGTAAAGGCTATTACACAATGCGCAATAGTACTTTTTGGATCGTCGCTTATATCCTAATAGAGCAACATTTCGGGCTTTATAGTTAATTAAATGTGGTTTAACATTATTTTCCTGATTATTGAATTTGTATTCATCGACTTTTTAGGAATAGGATACAATGGATTTCCAAGGGGCTGTTCTGACGATGATCTTCCATGGGCTAAGGTTTGTGTTGAATACTGCTTTATTTTCATTCTTAAATTACTGGTAATTTTGTTTAATTCTCATTTTTATCCTTTTCCAGAAATCTATCACAGGAGATCCATTGTTGACCAAATATCCGTGAGTGAAGTTCCTACTATTCTCTTGGAGCTAGCATCTAATCATTGGATTTGTTTGGTTGTGTTTTTCTATGTGCTAAGGGATGTAATATTCTAGATCAATGTAGTACAAAGCCCGCTTACCCTCATCATATGGTTGTTTAATTAGATACTCATAGAAACTATTTCGTTGATCACTTCTTGACTAAAGTGGTTAATATCTCTATTGAGTGCCTTTAGTGTATGCATGATTGTGTTTGTGCCAGGTAAAAAGCTAAACTATTCAATTTGGGCAATTGTGCAAGCCAATCATGAAAAAGATTTATACAAAAATGCATCATGATCTGAAATGTTAGAATTTGTATCTAACTAGAATTTTAAATGTCAACCTAAGGAGATGCCTATGTAATTGATAATATTCCCTTATTGTAATAAGGTGTGGCATAAATAAATTAGGCCTTGGCTTTGGATTGATTTGCATATGGTTTTAGCTCGTTACACAAGCAATTTCTAAGATATATGCTATTAATAGAATGAGAAAGTTTATGATAAATATTTGAGCTTGTGCAATATTATAAATTGATTTAGAAAAGAAGAATAGATATATGATATCCTTTGAGTTGTTACGATGTTGGGTTCTAACTCCATTATGGACATGTTGTTGCTTCCATGCATAAACTTATAGAGCATTGGATTTTTTTTCATTGAAGAACTTATTCACTATTTTTTAATCTTTTTTTTTTGTTTTTGATTGATAAGGGTTCTATTGGGGCTTTTACCTACTTTTGGCTAGTAAAAAAGAACCTTGTGCCTAAAGTGCAAATTTTAATTTTCCGTGCTCTTTACCTGACAAACAACAAACATTATTAAACTTTTATACCAACCAAAGAGCAGCTGCTACATTGACAAAAGATAAGAAAAAAGAAAGCTTAGTCAAAATAAATTGGGGCTTTTGTAGGTCTGCAATCAGCAGAAATCCATGCTTAGAAGGCACAACCTTCACAAAGCACATATCCTCCTCCAAAGTCACATTAGGTTCTAAAAGGAGCACTTCTGTGGTGAAATAGATTGTCTCCCAAAATTACAGGAAGTGTAAACAATTATGGTGATGCCCAAGTGACCATCATGGCGAATAACTCAAGACATCTATATACATTGCTAGATATTGATAATAGGTGATCAAATCCTCTTTCTAAGAGATAATCACTTGAGTTTCCTTCCAGAGGTGAAGAATTTTCTCCGCCATGCCCTTGACTAATTCCTCCTCTGACTTAGGGATTTCATCCTTTTTTGAATTCTGATAAACAATGATTCTTTTTGCAACACAGAGCAGCTTGTTGAGAATCCATTCTCACCACCAGATTTGAAGCCTTTTCCTTCAATTTTTCTTTGAAATTTGTAAAAATGGAGGCCTTGGTTATGAAAATCTTGGTATTAAGGTGGATCTTCCACCATGAATGATGGGACAGCGTTGTGATCAACCAAAGGAGCACCAATAAAACCCATGCCTTCATAAGATTTATCAGTCGAAATCTTTATGCCACCCACCATAAAACTTTTGCATTCTTTCGCAAATGTTACATATGGTTCCTCTAGTAAGATTACACCTGATTCTATCCTTTTGCCTTTATGACCCGAATTTGCCTGCCTATCAAATTCTTCACTGGGATTTTTACAAACCTCACCTGTAGCCATTATATCTACTTTCTTTCCTTGTTCCAAACCATCTTCATCAAATTGTTCAGGTTCCATGTCTCTGGCATTGACTTCTTGCTCTTGCAAAGTGGCTGCAACACACAACTGATTTTCTGTTTTGCACACTGAATTATGAGCCGTACTCAATTGAAGGCGAAGATCGACAATTTGCCTATCTTTGTCCTCCACCAATTTGACAGCCATGTCTCTATCTCTTAGTAATTGCAAGTAATCACCTTTTAAGAATTCCAACTCTTCTATTATGGACTGCATATGTGTATGAGAAGTACCAGTTATCTTTCCTTTTCGCCTTTCCTCAATTTGGGCTGTCCTAATGAGGTTTTCAACAAGCTTATGAGTATCATCCATCCTTGATAATACTTTCACAATCTTTTCTTCCTTCATAAATTGACCTTCCAAATCTTCCACTACAAGAGGTTTTTGCTCAAGGCTGCCATGCACTAACTTTTCTGATCTGTCTTCAAGTGTAGAAATTTTGTCAACATTGGAATTTCCCTTTTCACTTGACGATGCATTACACCCTTCAACCATCTCGCTTGTGGATGCATTACAATCTTTACCCAATAATGACTGGATGGAGTTGTGAACAAACAAGTGTTCATCATTACAAGAGCCTTCCCTTTTATTTTCATATACATCAGCATGTATCTCAAATTCTTCATGAAGATTTTTGCAAATCTCCCTATACTCTCCCTATGCAAACAAATCATGAGTTCCTTTACTTGTAGGTGTGGAAGAGTCATTAGTATGTTGAGATTCTCTTGACAACGAATTAGCAAGACGTTGCAAATCTCGGTTAAATTTATGTTGTGATTGAGCAAAACCACAAGCCATCTTTTGTTGCAATTGAGCAAGGTCTTCCAAATGTTTCTCCAAACTAAACTTCTTTTCCTTTACTGGTGAGTCAGTAAGAAAGGCAGGAATCAATCTTCTACTCTGAATTCTATCCATTGATGTAGCTGTAGCTAAAAACCCTCAGGCTGGCAGGATAGTGGCTCTGATACCACTGTAATAACCCCTGCCCGGATTTATAACCTTAATGCGGATTTCTATTGCTGTTCCAATATTACTTATTGGTTTTCTTGATTGAACTTTCATTCGTTGATGGTGAGAATTGAGTCAATCCATTGGAAACTCATATTTGATTATGGAAGGAAAGACAACATTATTGTAGAGCATTCAGATTGAATTCACAGAGCATTACAACTTCACAGCAGAACATTAAATAGAGCATTACAAGTTCATCATTGACTCAGTAGTTTATATTGCAGACCTTCAGACATTTCAAGGAATCACAAAACTTAATTGTACTCAGCCAGACTTCATTATAGACAAAGCTCAAACATACAGGAAATGGGACTAATTCTAGACACAGAGTATTATCTCAGAATATGAATATTGTTTCAGAGATACGCACATATTAATGTACAGAGGAATTCATTCAGACTTGATTACACAAGCTTGATCTGGTTTACAGTTTACACAAACTGTGCAGTTCATTCAAATAGAATAACAAGTTCCAGAAATTACTAGGGATGATAATTAACTTTTAATAATCTATACTGGAACATTGAACATACCCGACAAGTCTTCTCCCTTTTGAAACAATACATATATCTGGTTGCAGTCTTCAAATATGATCCCACGTCACTAAGAAATGATGTCAGGTTTCAAGCACGACATTTCCAGAAGTCAGGAAGCATCATCGAATAATATTTGTTCTGTCAATGTGCAACACCATGAACAGGGGATACCACCAAATTCCAAGTACTCCAGCACGACAATATTGATCTTTTATGGTTTTCACGTATCAGTCCCCGACAAGTATGAGAAAGTTCGATATGAGAAGAGACGTTACTTCATTCCCTTCCTCCTTCGGTTCAATATGAATAAAGATGTCGATTTGTCTTTATGTGAGTGTGGCAGAATGACTCCCGATAAATCAACGGCTCCAACAATAATGAATGTGATCATGCATATGCCATTTGAAACCTCACGGCGTTGGTTTCCATCAAAAATACCAATCAATTAAAGGTGGCTCCAATAACCGTGTATTTACTCAAAATGATACACTGTGCATATAAGAGCAATGGCAATGACAATCCCGATATCGGGATGTCTCACGCAACAGTTAGAAACGTTCGGTAGCACCAAAAATCTCCTTTGCCAATCAACGGTGATTGCGAACTGTATTATAATGTCCCCTTCTCGAGCATGATCTTCTCAGATGACCGTTGGCCTATTCCGAAGACCCGAGGCTACTGGGACGGTTTGATTAGGGTTTCTTGTGTGGAGGTTGCGGTTGCTCGTGAATTGGTGATTGAACTGCGGATTCCTTCAGGGTTTTCTGTGGGCTTCGCAGTGATATGTTTCTCTTGGCATTCTGAGCACTTTCTGGAATTTACTATTTTTAGTAAATTCTATTTCTGGCAGTGGTCCTATTGGTCTCGGCACAGTTGACTTTCCTCTTCAGTCGACTCAATTGGTTTATTCAATTTTGGCCTTGGGATGCAGTTTCGGAGAGATAAGTTCATTTCACTTAAATAACATTATATTTTAATGTTATATTCCCCCCTTGGCCTAATCTCTTAACTTAATGTTGTTTTAAAAGGTGGTCTTTAAGGGGTGGCGCCATCATTGAGATTATTTTATAATTATTAAGGTTGAATTAAAACCTTAAGTTGGACGCCAATATTGAAGTGATGAATTTAATTAAAAAGTCAAAGTTGAAGCCTTGAAGAAAGTTCGCCCTTTCTTGGAGGGAAAAGGAATTAGGGTTTCTTGAAGCTTCTGGAAAGGTCTTCGCAAATTATAAAAAGGCATCTTGGGTCTTCACTTGGGTATCTTTGGTCTATAGTATTGTTACTCTGCCGGAATGGTATTGGATTGCTTCGGGGAATGAAGGCCTCCTAGCTCGGGCATTGCTTCTTGCTTGCAACATAGCAACTAGTGATGAGATAGCGTAATTTGCGAGTTTGTATTTGGTTTTGAGTATTGTATTCAGCTTGTGCCTTGTTAGTTCAGTTTTGCATATTAGAGGGTTTCCAGTTATTGCCTTTTAGCTATAGCAGATTGTTGTTTTAATTCGTAAATCCAAAAATACAAAAATATTGCTTCTGGGTATTATCTCATTCTCTCTGTTTGTAAGGGGCGACCATATTCCCTAAGTTTTAGATTTTATCTTTAAGGCTGTGATTTTTAAAAGGAAATCGCCCCTCTTGCTGGGCCGTACCTATTGTTTCTGTCTTGGGATTCGTGCATTTTAGATTTGTGGTATTTCGATCAGTTTTTAGTGCTTTGATTTGGTCGCCTATGTCATTAGAGTGTTTTGCATTTCATTTCACATCAATCGGAGGTTCTTTGTGAGAGTTATGAACATTTCTATAAGTTTGTAGGCTGCTGGTTACTCATTTGAAAGTGCAGATCTCTGAAAACAGAATTATCATTATGGTCCTTGAGAGAAGTTATTGATTTGGCATCATTGATCAAGCCAAGGAGAGTCCTTTATATTATGTACTTCTAATCTTTCATATTCCTATGCTCTTGGCAGGCAAATGAGATTCATTTTGTAAACTGACAGTAGTACTGGCAGTACTTTCTCTATCTTGTTCAATTCTAATTTGTAATGCTCACTTTATATTCTGAAGTTGTTTAGTAATATCTTACATCTCCGCCCTATGGTAGCTACTTGCCCTCTCCGGGTCAGAAAGCACATTCTGGGTGTTGAGTACTTTCAGCATTACAGTTATTTCTTTCAAGCATTGTAATTTTGTAATACTCCGCCATATGGTCGCCTCAACTCCATTTTGGATTGGGTAGCACATACTTGGTGTCGAGTTCCCTTTCAATACTTAGTGTAGAAGACCCTCTGACCATATGCTCGCCATCATCGGCGCCATTCTTGGTTAGAGTTTTTGCATAAGCACTTTGATTCAGATCCTTTGACCAATGCTCACACCTTGCCCACATCGGGATCCTGGTGTACATTCTGGTTAGAGTTGCTTCAACATCGTTTTGGTTTAGCTGCTAACCTTAACGGGTGCATTGGTTTGTAATTTGTAATTTGAAGCGAAAGAAAAATTGGCCGAATATTTCATGTATCCTCCGGTGTATGAATGCTAGCCAAAGCATGAAATGGACACCAAACCCAAAAATGCTCATTCGCCCACAGGCGGCCCAAGACCGGTTGCCTTCGAAGAGTTCACGTCTCTATAAAACACACATGGCGAGTCAAGAGGGTTTTCCTCAAGTTGAGCACCATTGTTCAATGGGAACAATGCTTTTTGGAGTATGAGGATGCACATTTATTTGATGTCGCATGGATTTGATATTTGGCAATTTGTTGTGGATGGCTATGTGGCACCATCTACTCGACCAATAGATCAAGCTGAAAAGAGGGCAAGTGAGAACAATGCTAAAGCTATGAATGCAATTCTAAGTGGTCTAACTAAATCAGAATTTATCAAAGTCATGCAATGCACATCGGCAAAAGATATGTGGGATAAGATTCAAAGGACTTATGAAGGAGCCTATTTTCTCCGCGTGGATGAAGTTGTAAATACCTTTCGTGGTCTTGGAGAAAAGATTGAGGATGAGATTATTGTGCAAAAGGTTTTAAGATCTACCCATGAGATTTGATGTGAAAGTTTCTGCCATTGAAGAAATGAAGGATCTAGACACTTTGAAGATGGATGAGTTACATGGCATTCTTACAGCTTACAAAATAAGGACTGAGAAAGGAAAATCATCAAAACAAGAAGCCAGCTTCAAAGCATCAAGAAGGATGAAGAACAAAGGACGTGTATTAAGTGAAAGTTCAAGTGACGAGGAAGAAGCTAACTTTGTGAAGAAATTCGATAAAGGAACTATCAAGCGCAAAAGTAAGTATCCTCTTAAATGTTTTAATTGTAGTAATATAGGTTATTTTTCTGCCAAATGTCCACAGTTTGGAAGTGATAGCAGTGAAGAAGTATATTATGACAAGGGAAAAGACAAGAAAAGTCATTATAACAAGTTCACTCAAAGGAAATGCGAAAAGAAGAATTTCCAAAGACACAAGAAGTGCTGATATGTTCAAGGAAGCAATAGTTCATCTGAGGAAAGTGATGAAAGCTTCTCTGAAAGTGATAGAGAAGAAATTCTTCTCATGGCGATGGAAACAAAAGAAGAAGCTCCAAGGTGCAAAGACAAAGGAAATGAAGAAATCAAAAGCGAGAAAGATACTACAATAGATCTTGAGGAAGAACTTACTGTCGCCATAGACGAAATCAAAAGACTTAAGAAGCAAAATTCAAAGTTGCAAGACCAAATTCAAGAAGACAGTGAAAAGCCTGAAAATATAATTATGGATTTGAAGACTCAAGTAGAAGAAGCCAAACACATTGAAGACGTTTTAAAAGATCAGCTAAAGGAAAAAGAATCAGAGTGTGAGAAGCTTGAATCTGAAATCGGTTCCTTGAGGAAGGAGCTAGAAAAGACTAAAGATCAGCTTAGCAGAAACATAAAGTTTGATAAAAGTTTTGAAATGTTAGAGGACCTTATCAACTCACAAAGATCACCATTCATGAAAAGTGGTCTTGGTTTTGATGGCGAAAGTACACAAATTACAAAGAAGTTGGAAAGTAAGAATTATGCTACGACCCTCAAAATTTCCAACAAAGAGGAGGTGAACAAAGAAGATAATTAAAGGGAAGAAAGCAAAAATGAGGCAAACAAAGAGGAAAACAAGGAGGATAAATCCTCACAGTTTCAAAAGGACCTCAAATGGTCCTTTCCTCAAAGGAAGCCACACACAGCCAGGTTTCAATATTCTTTCCATGGTTATTGCTTTTCATGTAATCAGTTTGGACATATAGCAGTAAATTGTAGAGTTCACACAAGAAATGATTTTGAATTCATGAAGAGGAATTATAATTCATTTGCTCCTCTAATGGATTATAACATTATATGTCACAAGTGCAACAATTTTGGGTACACGGTACATTTTTGTAGAAGTATTTTTCCTGAGCCTCCGAGAAAAAATAAGAAGGATGTTTATGACAAGCAAAAGGAGGAATGAAACAAGGTTTGGAAAAAGAAAAAAAAACAAGAAATGAAAGAAAAATCCATGAAAGAAATGAACGCACAAAAGGATGGAACATTTGAACTTTGATAACATCCATGAAACATCCATGAAAATCCATGAAAATTCCATTTTATGTTGCTGATTATTCTAGGATGACTTGGATAGCTTTTCTTAAAAAAAATCTGAAGCAATTGAGAAGTTTAAGGCATTCAAAACCTTAGTAGAGAATGAAACAAGGTTGAAGATCAAATGCCTTAGATTTGATAGAGGAGAAAAATTTACCTCAAATGAATTTGAAGAATACTGTAAAAGGCATGGGATAAAGAGACAATATTCAGTTGCAAGAACTCTACAACAAAATGGAGTAGTTGAGAGAAAGAATAGAACAATTCAAGGAATAGCAAGAGCTATGCTAAATGAGTCCAAAATATTTGATGCTTTTTGGAAAGAAGCGGTTCATACAGCTGTCTATATTTCAAATTGAGTGCAAATTAGGGTGAATAACAACAAAAATCCATATGAACTTTGGAAGGGAAGGCGTTCATCAGTAAAGTACATCCAGGTTTTCGAAAGCAAATGCTATATAAGAAGAGACGGAGAAGATTTGGGAAAATTCAATTCGAGAAGTGACGAAGGTATCTTCCTTGGATATTCCACAAGGAGCAAAGCTTATAAATACTATAACAAGAGATTGCAGAA
>VDFB02316174.1:0-10264 GCA_007258455.2 Sequoia sempervirens
ATTGGTCATCATATATTAGATGATGTAGAGTATTTGTAAAAATATCTATATTTCTATTAAGAGTTATTATCTTACCCAGGTCTTGAAATCAATTGAACATTACTTACCATTCAATCACTAAGATTGTTGAAGGTTAATATATTAATAATATATTAATATAGTAATGTTGTGTCATTGTGTCTAGAAATTCAAAGTGTCATTCACTCATTGACACTTGTCTCTTAAGGAGACATATTTTAGAAACTTTAAGTTCTAGTTTAGGTGTGTCAGAATTTCAACTTAGAATAGAACCTAAGCCATTGATCAATGTTCATCGAATGATGTAAAATTTATCAAACAATTCAATCTTTATAAAGAAAAAATTCATCAAATGAATTAATCATTATCATTTAGCGTTTAATATTTTCACCAACCACATTATGATTTTTTGAATCATTAGAAAATTTGCTAAGTAATGAATTTTGTTTCTTTGACTATATCCATAATTTGCCACCTAACTTGTTTTATTTTTTGAATATATCTATAATTCACCAACTAAACTATTTTATATTTTTGAATTATCAATAAGTTACTAGTAAAAACCAACATTGTGGATAGAAATTAAAAAATCACCACAAAAATTATTATTTTCTCCCAAAAAGACATACATTCACAACAAAAATCAATTCCTTGGTCTAGGATTCACCAATATTTTATCTTTTTTTAGGGAGATTTTCTTATATTTATCACTAATTTAAAGACACTTATTGTGCACTAAAACTTGAGAATGAGGAGAGAAAATATATGTGAGGAATGATTGAGACAATTAAAGCATGCTTTAATTTTAAAGGGCAACCAAATAAATAAAATTGCATCATTATATGAGCTATTTACAACATTATTATCATTAATTTAGTCCATCAAGGGGTTTGATGTTCAATAATTTGTTCATCTATTGAGTTGGCAAGGTCCTCGATGATGTCTCTAAACACTACCTTAACTTATTAGATATCCAATAGACAAAGATAAACAAATTCCAAGAGATTATTTTTTGTCAAATTGTTATTTTGTATCTCATATCAATTTCATGCATCAACTTGGGTTTATGATAGTTGGGATTGATTGTGTAGAGCACAACAATCTAGAAATGATTTGTTAATTTAGACTTAGAGATATTCATCAAATTAAGGTAAATAATTTTGTAATAGTGGCATATATCATTCTAAAATGACATCAACATCATTGATTCATTATTAATCCTAGAGCTAAGTACACCTATTCACAAGTATTTAATTTCTATACCTTTTGATTTCAATTATCAATATGAGCTCTAATATCTAGATTAATTATTTGTTAATGAAATACATTTATTTAGTTAGCCTAGATATTTTTGTAAATGCGATTTGAACCCTTACACACATACATATATATGTGTGTTTTTATGTACATAAATACACCCACAAAAGTTAATGCTCAAATTCTCAATCAATAATGCATGGAAATAATCTTCTCCCAAAAGATAATCCTTACCCTAATCACGCACATAATATCTTCATCTTCTATTTCACTAGATCCTCAAGTAGATGTTACTCTTCATTGTGCAAAGGAAGACTCTCAATAGAAGTGCTCAAAGGAGGCTCAATTTATTTTTTTCTTTCTTTTTCATTTCACAATTTCTTTATTGTTTTCCTCTTTTATGGTGCATTAGTAATTAGTTCCTTGTATAGATCATTTGTAGGCATAAATATATATCAAATACCTAATGCTTATGTATTGTACAATGCACTCCGTGTAATTTTTTAGGCCTTGTATTTTCTTGAAGTGCATTATAGTACATGAAGGTAGGTAATTTTTTTCCCTTGTAAGTTCTTGTGGCCTTATAAAGTAATTATTATACATATCATGTATATCATATTTATATTTAGGCTCATATGAAATTTATTTAAATGTCTTTATATATGTATCAAAAGTGAAATGATTTAATTCTAAAACATGCTTATATGGATCTATAAGAATGATAACCACCTCACCTTTATGAATATATTTAATATATTGATGCAACAAAAATGGTACATCAATGACCTCCTAAATGAAACAAAAAATCTATTTGAAGAAGGTTTTGGCTCTCAAAGTTGTAGGTTCCCAAAACCCTAAAGACAAACCATACCCAAACCTTAAGGGATGCGAAATCAAAATGAATTAGTTGTTGCTTATGACTAGTAGGGACAACTATGAAAAAATTAATAAAGAAGGGTAACTCCTTTAATATTCTCTAAACCAAGGGGATGTTCCTTGAGGTTACCACTATAGGAAAATTAAAGAGAAATGGAAAAATTACACAATCTTGATAATATACCACACATTGAAAAGTAAATGAGATCATAGCACAAAAAATAATGTCAAACATAGATCATACATATACCATACACACTAAGAAATAGATGAGATCATAGACTATACAAACCAAAAAAACATCTACATAAATATGCTAGGATTTATGTATATAGACTAAAACATAAATGAGATCATAGCACAAAAAATTGTCTATCTTAATAATCCATAAATATACACACAAGATTCTTGTATTGCTTTGAAAAGGTTCCTCATGAAATATTTACAAGGCTTTTTACAACCATCTAGCTAATTAAGTAATCAAATATAGTACTCAAACCAATAAATGTGATCAAGAGAATAATAAATACTCCCGAAAGCCTAGTTAATTTTCATGGAGAAACCAATTAGATGACAAACAATGCATTATAATTTATCCTTCAAGGATTAGAAAGATAATGGTTAAAAACACAAAGTTGTGTCACACTTTTATAAAGGAATCAACCAACATTGATCCAAATTTTTAACTTGAATCACTAAAAAGTGACATATATGTTTTGAATTTTGAAATGATGTAAAATAATAAAACATTTATTTTTTAGTGTATTTTATGTTGGTATTTTGAAAAAAAAAAAAATTATTTGAATTTAGTTTGTTGTAAAATTGAGAATATAATATAGGTGTTTGGATGTCGTGTTTTATATAGTGAATTTTATTTTTTTCCTTCAATTTTTTTGTGCGTATTTATAAGTTAAAATTTAGTGCATGGATTTATTTTTTCCCAATTTTGATAAATACATTTTTTTAAATAGATATTAAAGTGTGCATGCATTGATTCTCATGGTATGTCACCTTTCGTCTTAACTATTTATCCAAAATAGAAAAAATTATACCATCTTGACATAAAATCTTTTAGCTAGTGCACCATATTTTTTTCGGCTTCAAGAAAATTCACCACCATGACAAATTCATCTCGTGGAGAATTCACCACCAGCAATTCACCGCTGTGAATAATTCATCGCATTAATATTTTTTAATACATATTTCCAAGACCTTGAGATATTTTTTGCAAAAGAATAATTTCCACCGCATTAATAATAGAGATGACTGATATTGTTGTATAATTGGTTTACTAGAATAAAATAAAATATATTGAAAAATGTTTTCATTTTTATTATCATAAATCAAAATTTCTAATTGTATATGCGATGAATTATCCATGACGATGAATTGTTGGTGGTGAATTTTCCACGAGATGAATTTGTCATGGTGATGAATTGTTTGGCGGTGAATTTCTAGCGGTGAATTGTTTGCGGTGAATTTTCCTAGAGCCATTTTCTCATATTTTTAAAAATTAATTTTAGTATTTTTTCTTGGATAAGATAATTATCTTTATATTTTGATGTTGATAACTTACTTTTAATAAAAGTAAAAGATAATTAAAATATTAAAAACTATATGTATTTGAAAACTAAACTTATAGATCTACAAAGGGTATTTTTATAATGCTAAAGTTTGATTTATATATTAGATTGAAAAGAAGTATAATCGTCTACGAACGCAGGAAAAGCTTCCACCATTAATCACCAACCAACCCATCCCTATCATCCATACCAGAAACCACCCCGAAGGTGGCCAAAACGAGACCCAACCAACCAAAAACAGGAGACCCCTCCATCCAGAAACCACCACCCTGCCATCAAAACAAACTAACAACCGAAAAGGCCATAAAATTTTGGCTGCGACCCTGAACATACAAGTCCCAATCACCCAAAATTCCCATACTGGTCGTAAGAGACCGACATTATAAACCTCAAGGCTGAAAGATGCCATTGGACTCTATAGATAAACTCTAAAACTAACAAACCCAACAACTATATCAATGCATTAATAGGAAATTATTTAAGATAGCAAAATCTTTGAAAACTTTTACCCACTCGACATCACCCACGGCCATCAAACTAAAGAATTTCTTCAGGAATTCAATGGCCACCGCCGCCACCATCCTATGTCTGCTCCACGCCGGACCACTCAAGTCAAGAAGAAACGAGAAGAGATTTATGACCTCATCTGAACCTTGAATAGCTGCAAAGTCACTCAGCCTTGGAACACCTCTGCCCTCCACAACAAAGCTCAACACCTCATTTACCCCACCCACCAGATCCTTGCGAAACATCTTAACCAACAACATTTTAGCCTCGCCCTTGGACTCACCGTTGTCCAGGAGAGAAGTGAAAAGCTGGGAGGAGATGTGAAGATTGTCCCTACCAAACTCCTTGTTCACCAGATGACGAGCTCCTAGGATCATTTTTGTCGCCACCAAGACTAACGGGTCCTTGTTTGTGAGAATCCACTTTAGACATTGGTCTTTAACTTCTTTGAAGGAGGCTTGCCTGACCGAAGATTTTAGAGAGATTGGCGTGTCTGCCCCAAACTTCGCCACACCATCCACGAAAACTTCGATGACAAAGCGAGAATGCTTCACCATGAATGCCACCGCTAGAACAAATGAATTTCGCTACTAGCTTCTACCACTAAAATCGGCTCTAACTGATATAATCACCACATATGAATGGAGTTAAGGGAATGAATTGCCCACTAAAACTTTTTCATTCGATTATTACCATGTACTAAGCCACCACCTCCCTTACTAATGACCTCCCTCCACACGTTCCGCAATTAATTCTCATTAATCGGCCTTCAGAGAATGATGCCTATGACATCCTCAAGCTCTGGGAATAGAGTTGTCACCTCCATCACGTGACCACCTTCAAGTCACCCTCGTCTGCATCCCCCTTAGCCCCCTCCTTATTGCCACCTCGACGTCCAACTTGCCCTCCTTGCACGTTAGTGAAGAGGCGAGAAAAGAAATGAGGGAGGGGGAGCCCACCCAACCTCCCACAAAATTTAAATGTTTATTATGTTGATTTCTTTGAGATTTGGACTAGTCACACCTATGTTTGATAGACTATTGACTTCAACATTGCCTTCCCTTAGTGTATGATTAAACATCACTTGATCAAAACTTTTTAGTAGTTCTAATGCTGCCTCTAAAAACTCCCCCAGCTTCCAATTTTGCATTTGACAATTTCTAAGAGCATTTATTACCAGAGTGGAGTCCCCTTCCACCACTAGATTTTTAACCCTAATTTCCTTGCAAAGAGACAGACCGAGCAGAAGTGCTTGGAATTCTACCACATTATTAGTGCCTACAGAGAGGGAATTTGCTATTTTTCCCAAGACTTGACCCATGGAATTTTGAATAATACACCCTGCTCCCGATGGCCCCAGATTCCCTTTCAACACCCCATCAAAATTTAATTTGGCCCAACCCTACTCTGGGGGAATCCACACTACTTTGTTTCTCATTTCCACTGATGTCGCATTCCCAACACTTCCAAAAGGAAAAGCCTTAATCCCAAACCACTGTATTAGTACCCAAGCATCCCATTTTGCAAAATTTATTTTGCCTAGATTTTTATTCTCCAATCTTGCATTAAAAATTTCTACAATGCAAGCCTCTATTTTACATTGCAACCTTGGAATCGACATCTCCTTAGCTTGAAAAAGTCTTTGATTCCTCTCCTTCCAAACTTCCCATATCACCAGTGAAGGACTTGACACCCATAAATCCCCAAAGAGAGATTTCTGAAAAGAATTCGACCAAGCAATGAGTAACTCCAACAACTTGTTGGGAAAAGTTGTAGACCATGATAACTTCGCACACAACCAACTCCAGATCTGATATGTGAACTTGCAATTTAGAAATAAGTGATCCACTATTTCCTCTGCCTCATGACAAAGTGGGCATCTGGACGGTTTGTGGTAACCCATTTTGATAAATCTATCCCTAGTGAGAACTTTGCCTTGCGCTGCTGCCCAAGCGAAAATACCTGCTTTTGGAAGACATGCTTTATTCTAACATAATCTCGTTGGGATCACCGAATTTCTTGCCTCTGAAAAAGACAGGATAGCATATCTAATTTTGGCCGAATAAACACCACTAGGGGACGCATCCCATCTCAAACAGTCCTTTCCCTGCCTACACCAAATCCTTCTTTCTACTAAGACTTGTTCAAATGCTTCCATTTCTTGGACTTCAAGATTCATATTCCTCACCGATTTCCACATGTATGGACCCTCTGGAGAAGATTTCAAGAAGTCAATATAATCACAAACTTTCGTACCCCAAGCATACTCCGTTCTTTCCCTGACTCGATTAAGCACAGGGTTTTCAGCTAGTGCAGGATGCCCTCCCCAAGAATCCTCCCAGAAAAAAGCCTCTTTCCCATCTTTGATTTCCCATGTGAGAAAGTCAGTAATGAGATCTCTGGAGTGCCTGATAAAATTCCATATCTAAGATCCCATTAGTAAAGATTTCGCCATCAAGAAGTAGTAAGGATCTTCTTCCAAGTATTTTGCTCTCACTATCTTCACCCATTTCAAATCAAGACGTGAGTGAACAACCCGTGCCATCTTTTCCCCCAACGCCTTATTTTGTAAAATAAGATTCCTCAAACCAACACCATCATTTTATGTTTTTCACAAACCTTTTGCCATTTTATGAGGGGATTTTCTTCTGATTAGAGTTACCTTTCCAGAAGAAGTCCTTCATCACTCTATTCAGGCTCTTGCACGAACCAACCAATAATTGGAGGCAAGACATCATGAATACAGGGAGAGCAGAGATGACATATTTCAACATTGTTAGTCTGCTTGCCCAAGAGAGCCATCTATTTTTCCATGAGGAAACTCGATCCTTGCAACGTTCCACCAAGGCGTTCCAAAGATTTTCGTTTTGGGTTCCTTTTGCTAATGGGAGGCCTAGATATTTACAAGGTAATTGGCCCTTCTTGAATCCTAAAATTCTCAAGATTTTAATTTCATTTGGACAGCTAGTATTAAAGAAAAAAATCTCAGATTTAGCGTTACTCACCTCCTGCCCTAAATCCCTGAAGTAATCCTTTAAAATGACTTTCAACCTTTGTGCTTCCCTAGTCGAGGCAACACCGAACAACATTGTGTCGTCCGCAAATTGCTGATGAGTAATGTTAGGCAGCTTGCTAGTAATTTGTAGACCCTCAATCCAATTATTCCATCTTGCTTTTTCAATTGTCCTCCCCAAAGCTTCTGCCATTATGATAAACAAGAATGGAGATAATGGGTCCCCTTGCCTAAAACCTCTGGATGCAGTAAAGAAACCCTCAGGAGAGCCATTGATCAACATAGAAAACCGCAGACAAGCTATCCACTGGAACATCCAATCTAGCCAATCCTTTTGAAAGCTGAAGGCTTCCATTACCTTAAACAAAAATCTCCAATTCACTCTGTCATAAGCTTTCCTGATGTCCAACTTCAAAAGCATTGCTGATTTTTTTAGTTTTTGTACCGAGTGAATGACTTCCTGAGCAATAATTACCTCATCCAGTATTGATCGACCAGGAATAAAGCATGTTTGCTCTTCAAAAATGATCGAAGGTAAAATATTCTTTAGCTTATTAGCTATCACTTTGGCAAGAATTTTATAGAGTGTATGACATAAAGATATTGGGCAGAAGTCTTCCCAAGAATCCGGTTTCTCCTTCTTTGGGATGAGGGTGATTAAGGTGTTGTTAACTTCCTTAAGGACACTTTTTGATCTTCTTGAATCCTCTAGCGCCTCCTAGACATCTCTTCCCACAAACTCCCAACATTTCTGAAAAAAAGTTGTCGGAAACCCGTCTGGCCCAGGGGCTTTTTCTGGCTACATTTCAAAGACTTCCACCTTCACTTCTACTTCAATGAACCTAGAGTTTAAGGCCTTTAACTGAGCTTGGGATATCAGTTTTGGTATGGCATTAAGTGAGATGATTTGAGCTTCAATATTTGACCCATCCCAATCATTAAGCAAAATTTGAAAATACGATACTACAGAGGTGCTTATTTCAGCTATATCCTCCACCGGTCTACCGTCTGCACCTTTGATACTGTAGATTTTGTTCTATTCCCTCCTTGCCTTTGTGGAATTGTGGAAGAATTTTGAATTTTGATCTCTTGCTTTTAGCCAGACTTCCCTGGATTTCTGTCTCCAAAAGATTTCTTCTTTTGCCAGAATCTCCTGTAGAAGCTTGGAAAGCTCATGTTCTCTCTTATAACATACATCATCCATCCCTTTAGTCATGATTTCTTCCGCAAGTAGAGCAAGCTCACTTTCTGTTTGTAGTTTTTCTGCAAAAATGTTCCTGAAACATTCCCTATTCCATTGTCTAAGCTGTTGTTTTACGTATTTTAGTTTTGTGACCACATTAAACATACAAGAACCCCCCGGAGAACACTCCTTCCACCATTTTCCATAACTTGAGAGTCCTTAAACCACATCATCTCGAATTTGAAAGGACATCACACCGGGCCCTTCTCACCATCGATTTGGAGCTGCACTGGGAAATGATTAGAACTAATCCCCGTATTAATTTTGCTTGCAAAGGTAAAAGGGAAGAGCCGCAAATCTCCTTTAAAGAAGAATCTATCTAATTTTTCTGCAATGTTGCCAAATCCTTTCCTTCAGTTTGTCCAGGTGAAACAACCATTTCATGTTGAGATTTTCAGTAGCTTGTTCCTATCCACAAAACTTCAAAAATCATAATGAGCTTGCAACATTTTCCTGAAACCTCCTTTCTTATCCTCCCTCCGGAGAATGGTGTTAAAATCACCACCAAGAATGCAAAAATTCTAAGTCATCCCACCAAGGATCCCATCTAGTTCTAGCCAAACCTTCCTTTTTTGAATACATAATGAAGGGCCATACACATTGATTAGAAATAGCTGGAGATTTGAGTGCAAACTCCTTACCTTACAAACCATCCAGTGACGACTCGAATTTAAACTCTCCACTAACACAAATTGGGGCTTCCAAATGATTAATAAACCTCCTGAGGCACCTTCTGCTTCCACAACAAACCATTTCCACACCTTCAATTTCTTACCGAAATTTACTAGATCTGTACCTCCTAATTTTGTTTCTTGTAAAATAAAAATGTCTGCTTCGCTTACTACTAGATGTCGCTTGATAAGGCTCCATTTGTTAGGGGCATTTAGGCCCCTAACATTCCAAGTTAATAGCCTCATTGTTGTTCAGGAAGGGCATCACCCTTCCCTACTTTAATCATTAGGTCTATCTTTTTCTAACCACAAGCCTCCCCATCCAATTTCCTCTTCTCTAGATTAGGGATTCTACCTCTCTTTTTGTGTTCACCGCAGTCCAAAGAAGATTTCAACATGTCCCTTTGATGAATGCCTAACTTAACTTTAGCCGCAGCCAAATCATCAGACAACTTCCTCTTTTTGCCAGACTGCGGGCTCAATAGTTCCATGTTCCCTGTTCCGTCTTTCAAACCCACCTTCACCAATCCTTATGTCTCAAAACCTTCATCCAACTCCCCTAAGTTTGCTTTGGCTGCCACCGCTAGTTCCACCAATTCCTTCCCTACTTCTATCAAAGAATCAAATTCCACATTGTGACAATCTCCTCCTAGGAGCTCCAAAGTTTCTGAAATCTTCTCTTCTAGAGTTGTTTCCTGCTCCCCCTGATCCGACTACAGCTCCTGGAATTCCTCCATCTAAATGGCCTTTGAGCCTAAAATTGGGCTTGTCTCATCAAGCAAAGAAGCCGCCACTGAGGATACTAGGGAGTTCCCAAAAGCATTGGACTATTGATTCAGAATCCTTGCCTTCTGAGGTGTACTAAATGCAACCTCCTACCCTGTTGTCCTAACCTTCGGCCTAGGAGAGTCTTCCGAGGCTGCCAGTGAGCCAAAATTTCCATTTGCCGCTTTTGAGCGCCTACACCCCAGTGAACGAACTAGGTTATTTCTAGTAAAAGTATCGCGTTCCAACTTCTGAGCCCAACACCCATAATCTAATATGAGTTCAATCTCTCCCCAGATATGTCGAATTTGTGTGTTCTTGACACATATTC
>VDFB02316175.1:0-49349 GCA_007258455.2 Sequoia sempervirens
TATGTTGATTTCTTTGAGATTTGGACTAGTCACACCTATGTTTGATAGACTATTGACTTCAACATTGCCTTCCCTTAGTGTATGATTAAACATCACTTGATCAAAACTTTTTAGTAGTTCTAATGCTGCCTCTAAAAACTCCCCCAGCTTCCAATTTTGCATTTGACAATTTCTAAGAGCATTTATTACCAGAGTGGAGTCCCCTTCCACCACTAGATTTTTAACCCTAATTTCCTTGCAAAGAGACAGACCGAGCAGAAGTGCTTGGAATTCTACCACATTATTAGTGCCTACAGAGAGGGAATTTGCTATTTTTCCCAAGACTTGACCCATGGAATTTTGAATAATACACCCTGCTCCCGATGGCCCCAGATTCCCTTTCAACACCCCATCAAAATTTAATTTGGCCCAACCCTACTCTGGGGGAATCCACACTACTTTGTTTCTCATTTCCACTGATGTCGCATTCCCAACACTTCCAAAAGGAAAAGCCTTAATCCCAAACCACTGTATTAGTACCCAAGCATCCCATTTTGCAAAATTTATTTTGCCTAGATTTTTATTCTCCAATCTTGCATTAAAAATTTCTACAATGCAAGCCTCTATTTTACATTGCAACCTTGGAATCGACATCTCCTTAGCTTGAAAAAGTCTTTGATTCCTCTCCTTCCAAACTTCCCATATCACCAGTGAAGGACTTGACACCCATAAATCCCCAAAGAGAGATTTCTGAAAAGAATTCGACCAAGCAATGAGTAACTCCAACAACTTGTTGGGAAAAGTTGTAGACCATGATAACTTCGCACACAACCAACTCCAGATCTGATATGTGAACTTGCAATTTAGAAATAAGTGATCCACTATTTCCTCTGCCTCATGACAAAGTGGGCATCTGGACGGTTTGTGGTAACCCATTTTGATAAATCTATCCCTAGTGAGAACTTTGCCTTGCGCTGCTGCCCAAGCGAAAATACCTGCTTTTGGAAGACATGCTTTATTCTAACATAATCTCGTTGGGATCACCGAATTTCTTGCCTCTGAAAAAGACAGGATAGCATATCTAATTTTGGCCGAATAAACACCACTAGGGGACGCATCCCATCTCAAACAGTCCTTTCCCTGCCTACACCAAATCCTTCTTTCTACTAAGACTTGTTCAAATGCTTCCATTTCTTGGACTTCAAGATTCATATTCCTCACCGATTTCCACATGTATGGACCCTCTGGAGAAGATTTCAAGAAGTCAATATAATCACAAACTTTCGTACCCCAAGCATACTCCGTTCTTTCCCTGACTCGATTAAGCACAGGGTTTTCAGCTAGTGCAGGATGCCCTCCCCAAGAATCCTCCCAGAAAAAAGCCTCTTTCCCATCTTTGATTTCCCATGTGAGAAAGTCAGTAATGAGATCTCTGGAGTGCCTGATAAAATTCCATATCTAAGATCCCATTAGTAAAGATTTCGCCATCAAGAAGTAGTAAGGATCTTCTTCCAAGTATTTTGCTCTCACTATCTTCACCCATTTCAAATCAAGACGTGAGTGAACAACCCGTGCCATCTTTTCCCCCAACGCCTTATTTTGTAAAATAAGATTCCTCAAACCAACACCATCATTTTATGTTTTTCACAAACCTTTTGCCATTTTATGAGGGGATTTTCTTCTGATTAGAGTTACCTTTCCAGAAGAAGTCCTTCATCACTCTATTCAGGCTCTTGCACGAACCAACCAATAATTGGAGGCAAGACATCATGAATACAGGGAGAGCAGAGATGACATATTTCAACATTGTTAGTCTGCTTGCCCAAGAGAGCCATCTATTTTTCCATGAGGAAACTCGATCCTTGCAACGTTCCACCAAGGCGTTCCAAAGATTTTCGTTTTGGGTTCCTTTTGCTAATGGGAGGCCTAGATATTTACAAGGTAATTGGCCCTTCTTGAATCCTAAAATTCTCAAGATTTTAATTTCATTTGGACAGCTAGTATTAAAGAAAAAAATCTCAGATTTAGCGTTACTCACCTCCTGCCCTAAATCCCTGAAGTAATCCTTTAAAATGACTTTCAACCTTTGTGCTTCCCTAGTCGAGGCAACACCGAACAACATTGTGTCGTCCGCAAATTGCTGATGAGTAATGTTAGGCAGCTTGCTAGTAATTTGTAGACCCTCAATCCAATTATTCCATCTTGCTTTTTCAATTGTCCTCCCCAAAGCTTCTGCCATTATGATAAACAAGAATGGAGATAATGGGTCCCCTTGCCTAAAACCTCTGGATGCAGTAAAGAAACCCTCAGGAGAGCCATTGATCAACATAGAAAACCGCAGACAAGCTATCCACTGGAACATCCAATCTAGCCAATCCTTTTGAAAGCTGAAGGCTTCCATTACCTTAAACAAAAATCTCCAATTCACTCTGTCATAAGCTTTCCTGATGTCCAACTTCAAAAGCATTGCTGATTTTTTTAGTTTTTGTACCGAGTGAATGACTTCCTGAGCAATAATTACCTCATCCAGTATTGATCGACCAGGAATAAAGCATGTTTGCTCTTCAAAAATGATCGAAGGTAAAATATTCTTTAGCTTATTAGCTATCACTTTGGCAAGAATTTTATAGAGTGTATGACATAAAGATATTGGGCAGAAGTCTTCCCAAGAATCCGGTTTCTCCTTCTTTGGGATGAGGGTGATTAAGGTGTTGTTAACTTCCTTAAGGACACTTTTTGATCTTCTTGAATCCTCTAGCGCCTCCTAGACATCTCTTCCCACAAACTCCCAACATTTCTGAAAAAAAGTTGTCGGAAACCCGTCTGGCCCAGGGGCTTTTTCTGGCTACATTTCAAAGACTTCCACCTTCACTTCTACTTCAATGAACCTAGAGTTTAAGGCCTTTAACTGAGCTTGGGATATCAGTTTTGGTATGGCATTAAGTGAGATGATTTGAGCTTCAATATTTGACCCATCCCAATCATTAAGCAAAATTTGAAAATACGATACTACAGAGGTGCTTATTTCAGCTATATCCTCCACCGGTCTACCGTCTGCACCTTTGATACTGTAGATTTTGTTCTATTCCCTCCTTGCCTTTGTGGAATTGTGGAAGAATTTTGAATTTTGATCTCTTGCTTTTAGCCAGACTTCCCTGGATTTCTGTCTCCAAAAGATTTCTTCTTTTGCCAGAATCTCCTGTAGAAGCTTGGAAAGCTCATGTTCTCTCTTATAACATACATCATCCATCCCTTTAGTCATGATTTCTTCCGCAAGTAGAGCAAGCTCACTTTCTGTTTGTAGTTTTTCTGCAAAAATGTTCCTGAAACATTCCCTATTCCATTGTCTAAGCTGTTGTTTTACGTATTTTAGTTTTGTGACCACATTAAACATACAAGAACCCCCCGGAGAACACTCCTTCCACCATTTTCCATAACTTGAGAGTCCTTAAACCACATCATCTCGAATTTGAAAGGACATCACACCGGGCCCTTCTCACCATCGATTTGGAGCTGCACTGGGAAATGATTAGAACTAATCCCCGTATTAATTTTGCTTGCAAAGGTAAAAGGGAAGAGCCGCAAATCTCCTTTAAAGAAGAATCTATCTAATTTTTCTGCAATGTTGCCAAATCCTTTCCTTCAGTTTGTCCAGGTGAAACAACCATTTCATGTTGAGATTTTCAGTAGCTTGTTCCTATCCACAAAACTTCAAAAATCATAATGAGCTTGCAACATTTTCCTGAAACCTCCTTTCTTATCCTCCCTCCGGAGAATGGTGTTAAAATCACCACCAAGAATGCAAAAATTCTAAGTCATCCCACCAAGGATCCCATCTAGTTCTAGCCAAACCTTCCTTTTTTGAATACATAATGAAGGGCCATACACATTGATTAGAAATAGCTGGAGATTTGAGTGCAAACTCCTTACCTTACAAACCATCCAGTGACGACTCGAATTTAAACTCTCCACTAACACAAATTGGGGCTTCCAAATGATTAATAAACCTCCTGAGGCACCTTCTGCTTCCACAACAAACCATTTCCACACCTTCAATTTCTTACCGAAATTTACTAGATCTGTACCTCCTAATTTTGTTTCTTGTAAAATAAAAATGTCTGCTTCGCTTACTACTAGATGTCGCTTGATAAGGCTCCATTTGTTAGGGGCATTTAGGCCCCTAACATTCCAAGTTAATAGCCTCATTGTTGTTCAGGAAGGGCATCACCCTTCCCTACTTTAATCATTAGGTCTATCTTTTTCTAACCACAAGCCTCCCCATCCAATTTCCTCTTCTCTAGATTAGGGATTCTACCTCTCTTTTTGTGTTCACCGCAGTCCAAAGAAGATTTCAACATGTCCCTTTGATGAATGCCTAACTTAACTTTAGCCGCAGCCAAATCATCAGACAACTTCCTCTTTTTGCCAGACTGCGGGCTCAATAGTTCCATGTTCCCTGTTCCGTCTTTCAAACCCACCTTCACCAATCCTTATGTCTCAAAACCTTCATCCAACTCCCCTAAGTTTGCTTTGGCTGCCACCGCTAGTTCCACCAATTCCTTCCCTACTTCTATCAAAGAATCAAATTCCACATTGTGACAATCTCCTCCTAGGAGCTCCAAAGTTTCTGAAATCTTCTCTTCTAGAGTTGTTTCCTGCTCCCCCTGATCCGACTACAGCTCCTGGAATTCCTCCATCTAAATGGCCTTTGAGCCTAAAATTGGGCTTGTCTCATCAAGCAAAGAAGCCGCCACTGAGGATACTAGGGAGTTCCCAAAAGCATTGGACTATTGATTCAGAATCCTTGCCTTCTGAGGTGTACTAAATGCAACCTCCTACCCTGTTGTCCTAACCTTCGGCCTAGGAGAGTCTTCCGAGGCTGCCAGTGAGCCAAAATTTCCATTTGCCGCTTTTGAGCGCCTACACCCCAGTGAACGAACTAGGTTATTTCTAGTAAAAGTATCGCGTTCCAACTTCTGAGCCCAACACCCATAATCTAATATGAGTTCAATCTCTCCCCAGATATGTCGAATTTGTGTGTTCTTGACACATATTCACACATAATTTTGGTTTTTCCTTTCCAACTTCCTTTCCTTTGCGCAAAAAAAAGGTGCCCAGCTGATTCCCTATTTCTTTCAGTATACTAGGAGCCCAAAAATCTTGAGGAAGGTTAGGTAGTGAATACCAATCTTGAAGGATTTCTATCTTATGAGTTGACGGATTGAAACTGACTCTCCATTATCTCAGATAAAAACCACACCCATCCAAAACCCAGACACCATTGATGATTTCGTCTCTTATTCTTCTAGATGGGCATGTTACCAGGAAGTATCCATTTTACAGCATTTTGAACTGTAGATTTGATCCCCAACGCTCTTTCCACCACTTGATCAAGTACTCCCAGTTGAAGTCCGCACCATACCATTTCCCTATTAATCCTAGGTTTTCTAGTCGCAAAACCTCCTCATGAAGTTTAGCTGAGCTAATGACCACTTTGGTTCTACCACCTTTAGCCTCATTGCACGATTGTGAGCCATTTTTCCTCCGTCCCCTGATTGAGACTTCTTCCCTTTCTTCCTCCCATTCCTTGGTGGGCACCTTCTTTTGCCACACCAAACCACCATTGCCATTTCTGCGATTAGGGTTTCTTCTAAAACCTTGTCTTCCCATCTAAGGAAGACCACCTTGCCCTCTATTGCTGCCAGCCTGCTGTCGCGGCCTACAAAAAGCATCATTTATGTAGCTGCCACCCTTGTGTTTGGCTCTATACGCATGCCCTCGATTGTTTAAACGCTGAACACCTTGATCTTGATCCTTCAGAAACTGACCGTTTTTAGCATTATTCTGCGGACGGGCCCATCTTTCTTCCTTCCAGATATTCTTAATGTTCCCTTTCCGGTTGCCCCTGGGTCCCTCCTGACCTCTTCCCCCATGACCATGATCATCAGACCGTTGCGAGCTTCCATGACCGTTGCAGAGCTTCATGGTTTCAATCTCTTTTTGGTATTTTGTTTCTTGATTTCTTGTGTAAGATTTGCATTTTGTCAAATCAGCAATAACATGATTACAATTTATTAGTTACTAGAACACCCTCTCTTTGGGGGCTTCTCTCAAGGAAAAGGAGACCATAAGTTCTTCAAAGAATAGTATGTTTGAATTGGGACTTTTTAGTCCCAATGGAACCAACAACTAGTATGTTGGCATCTGGTATGCTTAGATCCCTAACAAGACCATAGTTTGGGTGGTTAACAGGGAGAATCCCATCAAAGACATGCCTGATGTTCTTAAGCTCTCTTCAACTAGCTATCTCACTGTCTCGATTTGCAAGGAAAATCCATGCGGTTTGTGGATCAAAGGGAGATAAAACAAAAATATAAAAACACAATGAAGCGAAGCATAATAAAGGATTGAACATAACAAATAATTAGCTGCGGCTTATCCTTATTGTTGTTGCAATCTTATATTCATTCACTGATCATGATTACATAGATAGATACAAAACTCTACAGAGTTCTAATATCTGTGATTAGATTACTATCTGATAATCTTCACAACAGTAGGCAACTATATTTATAGTTCTTGAAAAGTCGAGTTCACTTTTGGTGCTTTCAGGAGGTGAATGAGATAAAGACCAAGAAAAAAATATGTTGCATGGAATATGACATCTACAATGGGTGGAATGGTCAAATCTGATTATGTTCAAATTAGATTGCACAAGACGTGGAAATCATATTTTTGGTAGTGGGTAAAACCTTATCATTGGAAGAAATTACTTCAAAACACCCTTTAATTTCAAACACATGTTTCAATGTTCACAATGCTCAAATTTATGTCTTTGCAACTTCACATGTCCTCACTCTTTTCACAATTTTCTTTTTGATGCTTCAACATCTAGAATCTTCAAGTTCTAGAGATCGAATGTAGGAAATCCCATTTTTATATTGGGATGCTCTAACCATGAGCTCTAGCTCACTTGGTCACTACTCCATCATAGGATCAGGTGTGATACATTTGATTTTCTCAACGCCTCCCTTTGAGCCACACTATTGGTGCTCAAGGATCCTAACTTTAATTTTCTCTATTTATCTCACAAATAAATAATGCTATGACATTCAACCATATTATTTCCTTACCAATTGACAATTTCACTATCTTTTCACAACTTTAAATACCTTCATTTGATCTTCTTTTCTCCTTTTTCAGCTCCTTTGTTCTAGATACTTTAAATGTGACCTCTAATAGAGGTTTCTCTTCTACACCATCTTCCACTTTGCCACAAACTAAACACTTACTCATGAAACCTCCTCAAACTTCCTATGGCTATGTAGGTCTTCTCAAGCAACTTTGGTGACATCTGATAACTTCTCTTCTTTGAATTGGTGATGTGATTCACAAAGATTCACCTCCTTCAAATGCTACAACAACATTGACTTCAAGTCTATTATTCTCTTACACAACAACCTCCTTTCACCATGGTGGAAGCTTTCTTAGCCATAATATGGCTTTGAATGGAACAGCTTTGACGGATTTGTTAAACAAACAAAAATTATGTTCTTCCTTTTCTGTCTTTAGCGATAACTTCAATTTGAAAATGTTGCAGCCAACCCTTTGACATGAGCAGGTTCTTTACTCAGCAACGACTTTGACTATGGTCGTGCCCATGCTCCTTGCACCTTTCATAGGTGATGACGCTGCTGGTTTAGAACTTCGTCTTTCTCATTCAACTGTCATGGCCTCAGTGACTTCATAGAGGCAATTATCTCCCTCTCAGCTTCAGCTTCCATATCCTTTGAAACCTTTTCTGAGTATACATCATTCTTTAATAGGGGAGATCTTTATTCCATTGGAACTCAAAAAGCTCCTTCATTCTCTGAACTGTAATTTCCTTCTTTATATGCCTATCCTTTCAGCGATGGCTCCTTCAGTAGTGACAACCTCAACTCTTATAAAATCTACTTCAATATGGTTGGTGGCATGTCTTCTTCTTCTCCTACATGGTGGGAGCAACTAGTGGCTTCTTTCTTGCATAAAATATTCTTTTTCACTTGCAATCTTGGTCTCCTTGCTTTAATACAAATTCATCCTATGATCTGCAGCAGCCTTATTCTCTTTAGCTTTTTCTTTGCACCAGCTATTTTAAATCATTCCTATGATCTCCTCAAATTCCTTGGAAGATAATTATCTTAGCAGAACTTCTTCATTAAATCTCCTTAGCAATGGCTATGGGCAGTGATTCCACTTTTCGCTTTGATTATAGAGCCTTCTTCTTTTTACCCAACAGATTTAAAAATTTATAGTCTTTTTATTGACAGGCATATTTTCCATTCAAGCAGCTCATAAAACACAAGAAATTTTGTTCTTCTTCAAATCTCCCCAATCATCATGTATGACTCTGATGCACCACTTATAGGATTGGAGATAAACAATAAAGCAACAGATAGAAGCATGATAAAAGATTGAACCATAACAAAAATTATTTAAACTATCCTTATTGTTGCCGCAATCTTATATTCATTCACTAATCGCTGATTGCATGAACGAGATACAAAGCAGTTCTATCTACGATCGGAATAATAGCCTCAACAAGCAAGACATCTACTTCGATACTGGACACTGGTAATTTTGTTCTTTTTGGCGCCCAAAACACTTCTGAGATTGTGTGGGAGAGCTTTGCTGATCCCACAGATACATTTTTGCCTACGATGAAGTTTTGGAAGGGCTTGAAAGTAATCTCTTGGAAGAGTTCGGTGGATCCAGCGCCTGGACCCTTCTCTCTCCAAATGAATCCATCCCTAGGCAAAACTAACTTCTTACTGCAGTATAAAAATGGTGTTTCATATTACACTCCGGGAGACTGGACTGGCGGCTACTTTACCTCTTTGCCAGAAGCTCCATCTTATTCCATTTTGAAGGAGGAATTCGTAGTGTATTCTCCCACAAGAATGTACTACATGATAGAGAGAGGCAGAGGAAAATGCATACACAAGAATAAAGAACAAAAACACAGATAGAAACAGAGCAGGCTGAAAATATTATATTTCCATTTATATTTTAAAACATTCAAAACTCTGAATTCATATAACCCAAAACACAGAACTGCAAACAATATTTGATTACAAGTAGTTGTTCTTTCTTCACTTCATAGAGACAACGGTGATGGTACCTTCTGCTACAGCCAAGGCAAAACTCTGTTTTACCCTGTTCTTTTTATTATATTGTTGCTGCTACAGCAATTAAAAGTTTCTAGACTCTTCTATACATATCTAGCAAAGGAGAGAACTCAAAAAAGTTATAAAATGCATTTAATAAAGAGTTTTACATCCACCGTAAGGAAGTCTGAAGAAGATAATAATGAAAAGTATTCTTTGACTCAAAAAATGCCCTGATTTGGAGTGAGTAGGAAGGAACGTAACCTGCACAGAGATAGATTAGATAGAAAACAACAAGGTATACGGCAAAATAAATGAGGGAGTTGGAGATTAACTCCAACACTCCCCCTTAATCACAATTGCCATCTACTATGCCCAAATTGTTTTGTTGATGCACAAAACTTTCTTTTCCTAATGCCTTGGTGAAGATGTCAGCAAATTGATCTTTTGACCTGCAATGTTCCAAAATGATTTCTCCATTGTTGATCAACTCCTTGATGAAATGATACCTTGTGTCTATATGCTTGCTCCTTTTATGAAAGACTGGGTTCTTAGATAGTGCTATGGCTGAGTTGTTGTCACAATATATCTTTGTTGCTTCTTCTTGTCCATACCTCAATTCTTTTAGCATTCTTCTCATCCATACCGCTTGACATGCTGCCCTTGTAGCTGCTACATACTCTGCTTCAGCTGATGAAAGAGTGACTATTGGTTGTTTCTTTGACGCCCAAGATACTACACTTGATCCAAAGTAAAAAACATAACCAGAAGTGCTCTTCCTATCATCTATACTTCCTGCACAATCACTGTCAGTGTATCCTATCAACTTGAAATCATTTGTCTTTGAGTAGAGTATTCCATAATTCCTTGTTCCACTAATATATTTCAAAATTCTTTTTCCAGCTTTCCAATGAGAAACTTTTGGAGATTCCATGAACCTTGAAATGAGACTAACTCCAAACATTATATCCGGTCTTGTGGCTGTTAAATACATAAGACTACCAAGTAGTTTTTTGTACAAAGTTGGATTTACATCAGCTCCTTTGTCATCTTTACTCAACTTCAAACCTGTCACTATTGGTGTAGGGGCTGATTTGCAATTCAGATGATATTAAACCTCTTCAAGATATCATTTGCATACTTAGATTGTGAGATGAATATACCTTTCTCTGTTCGACTTCAATGCCAATAAAATACTTCATTAAACCCAAATAGTCATCTCAAATTCTTTATTCATAGCTGATTTGAACATGTCAATTGATAAATCACCAGTGAATATCAAGTCATCAACATATAAGCATACAATTATGATCTCACCTTGCTCATTCATGTTGGTATACAATGTAGGCTCACTACTGCATCTATTGAATCCATTTTGCAAAAGATAAGAGTCAATTCTGCTATACCATGCTCTTGGGGCTTGCTTGAGTCCATAGAGAGCCTTCTTGAGCTTGTAAACCTTGTTGTCATGCCCCAAAATCTCATAACCAGGTGGCTGCTCCACATATACCTCTTCTTCTAATATGCCATTTAAGAAAGCTGATTTCACATCCATTTGATAGATTGCCCACTTGTTTTGAGCTGCTATGGCTAGTATTGTTGTTACGGTGTCTAGACGGGCTCACCGGTGCAAATGTCTCATTAACTGTAGTCTCCTTTCATCTCGCTTCAGTTTTTTGTTGTGATTCCAGCAAATTCACACATATGACTGAAGGTATCTGCTAATCACTATGACCTGCATTCCGAGCACCATCATTTTGCTCATAAATCTCTCTTAAACTTCTGATTTTTTGTCTCCTTAAGCTTGCTAATGTAGGATTGGACATATCACTTGAATTTGTTGACACCATCAACAAGTCCAACACCAAAAGAGTGCAATTGATAATGGAGTATGTTGCACATTTGATGGTGTATTTGCTTGTGTTTGTGAGGCTGTCCTTACATTTGATGGTGTCATTTGTTGTCCACTTTGTTGACCTTGAATAGCTATAGGAGGAGTTACATTTGAAGGAGTACTTGCTGATATAAAATCTTCATTTTCTTCTTGTGGTATGTTGGCTGCAATATTGATTGTTTTATCCAAAGTTCCATCCCATGCTTCATCTTCTATGAACTGCACATCTCTGCTGATAATAACCCTTTTGCTGATTGGATCATATAGCTTGTATGCCTTTGACTCATCACTATATCCCACAAATATACATTTTTCTCCTTTGTTGTCCAACTTTCTTCTCAACTCATCCGGTACATGTGCATAAGCCACACATCCAAATACTCTCATATGAGAAACATTATGTTTTCTTCCACTCCATGCTTCTTCCGGAATCATATTGATGACACTTTTAGTGGGACATCTATTAATTATATATGCTGCACATGCTACAGCTTCAGCCCAATACTCATTTGACAAATGTTTTGCCTTCAACATGCTTCTTGCCATTTTCATAATTGTTCTATTTTTTCTTTCAGCTACACCATTTTGTTGAGGGGTGTATCTAGTGGTAAATTGCTTGTGAATTCCATGGTCTTTGCAAAACTTTATGAAGTCATTTGAAATGTATTCACCACCTCTATCCATTCTCAATGCTTTGATGTGATGCCCACTTTGCTTCTCAACAAGAGCCTTGAATTGACGAAAATAATCAAACACCTCATGCTTATGTTTTAGAAAGTAGACCCATATCTTTCTTGTGAAGTCATCAATGAATGTCAAGAAGTAGTAGCTTCAACCAATTGAGGGTGTTTGCATTGGTCCACACAAATCTGAATGAACAATCTTCAATGGTTTGTTGGCCCTTATTGACTTTCCTGCTGAAAATGATTCTCTATGTTGTTTACCCAAAATGCAACCTTCACATATTCTATCCGGTTTGTCTATTAGTGGCAACCCCTTCACCATTCTTTTCTTATGCAATAAGTTTAAGCTTCCAAAATTTAGGTGCCCAAATCTTAAATGCCATAACCAATTTTCATCTTTAATTTTAGCTTGATAAATTACTTGGGGGATTGCTGCAAATTTTTCTTCATGCACTTGTGGGTTCATTGAGGGGTGTTCTTGAGCAAGCTCTACATTCAAATCCGGTTTTATCCTTAGGGGAAACATTCTATTGCTTGTCATTTGGACTTTTGCTATGAGCTGATTACTTGGAAATTTGTCTAAAATTGTGCATTCTTTGTTTTTGAAATAGACTCTATACCCCTTTTGAATGAGTTGCCCTATACTCATTAAGTTATGTTTCAGCCCAGGAACAAAATACACATCTGAAATAAACTTTTTCTCCCCCTTTTTGGTTAGAATGTTGACATTTCCTTTACCCATAACTGAAACTTTGTTGTCATTCCCCAATGTTACATCTGATTTCACACTCTCATCCAAACTTGAAAACATTTCTATGTTTCCACTCATATGGTTGCTACAGCCTGAGTCTAAAAACCATATGTCTTTCTCACTTTCTTGTGCAACATTACAAGCTATGAACATGCTGTCTTGAGTTTGATTTTCCTTGGTAAAATTTGCACTTTGTTGCCTAGAATCATATTGCTTCTTTCTACATTCACTTAAATAATGCCCAAATTTCTTGCAATAATAACATTGAACTGATGACTTGTCATACCTTTGGCTTTGGGGCTGATTTTGAGTTGATGTTTGATAGTTACCTCTTCCACTTGAGCTTGATGGGCTGCTACCTCTTCCACTTGAATTTGATGGGCTGCTTCTTCCACCTCTATATGAGTTTCTTCCTCTACCTCTGAAATTTGTTCTTCCCCTGCCTCTACCATGGCTAATTGAAACTTGTGTCTTGAATGCATGCTCCAAATTTGAATTTGTTGACCTACTCAGCCTATGCTCATGAGAAATAAGTGATGCATGAAGTTCATCAACTGAAAATTGTGAAAGATTCTTGGTCTCTTCTATCACTTTACCCAATAACCTTCAGCTCTGATACCACTGATAGAGAGAGGCAGAGGAAAATGCATACACAAGAATAAAGAACAAAAACACAGATAGAAACAGAGCAGGCTGAAAATATTATATTTCCATTTATATTTTAAAACATTCAAAGCTCTGAATTCATATAACCCAAAACACAGAACTGCAAACAATATTTGATTACAAGTATTTGTTCTTTCTTCATTTCATAGAGACAACGGTGATGGCACCTTCTGCTACAGCCCAGCCAAAACTCTGTTTTACCCTGTTCTTTTCATTATATTTCTGCTACTACAGCCATTAAGAGTTTCCAGACTCTTCTATACATATCTAGCAAAGGAGGGAAATCAAAAAAATTATAAAATGCATTTAATAAAGAGTTTTTCATCCACTATAAGGAAGTCTGAAGAAGATAATAATGAAAACATTCTCTTGACTCCAAAAATGTCCTGAATTTGGAGTGAGTAAGAAGGCGCGTAACCTCACAGAAATAGATTAGATAGAAAACAGTAAGGTATAGGAAAAATAATGAGGCAGTTGGAGATTAACTCCAACAATCAAAACAGTTAAAGGTTTGCCCTCAAAAGACTAAAAAATAGAGTTAAAATCAGTGGAAATCATAACGTTTCAGTCATCTCAAAAGAAAGCATTGGAAGCTAAGCAGTCTATATTTTAGAATCAATGCAACTTTTTTATGGCTGTAAATTCAAAGATTGTGGGGCTGTGCCTTAATATGATGAAGTACGTGCAAAGACCATATCCTGTATGAATCTTCGAAAAAATTAAAGATAAAAAATTGATCTGAAAAAGAAGACTAAAGACAAACATCTCATGCCATTACACTGTGTTCCCAATAAACTTGGCAGATTTGTGTTATACAAACAATTTGAAGAGTGCAGAAAGCATTCCCAAAAAAATATTTTTCAAGTAACCTTCCAAGAGGTTTGCATACTCTGATACAATTTTCATGAATAGAAACTTAGAAACCCCCACACACCCTTGAAAAAAGTCAAACTAGAATGGAACAAAGATAATTTTATTTTCCTATAATGGTGAGCAATTGTTTCCCAGCAATTTTGTTTTGAATTCGATGATATTCAACCAAATTAAACTTTGTTTACGAGTCAAAATATAGCAATTCACCTTGTATCCATCCAATGTGCTTTGAACAAGTTGAGATATATCAACAAATACATCTTCTTGGGTAATCTCAAGACCCAATAATCTATTGAACGAGGAGCCATACTTTTCTTTCAGAAAATAACAAGAGCAAAATATTTAGTCTTCAATCATCATTACTGGTGCTATATTTGAGAACAATAAAATGTTAAGTTTCAAAAAACATTATGGTTAAATAAGTTCAACACTGCGGCCTTGAAGTTCCATTGAATAAGGACATTCAACAACAGGTATATCTAAACCATACTCGCCATCATCAGGAAGAATAGGTCACACTCTACAGAAAACTCTAATATTGCCTTTCAATTCCTGCGCGATAAAGACATTATAATCTTCAGCAATGCATTTCCCTTAACAAGCATGAACATAAATTCCATGTTTTTCTTAGATTTGAAGAAAAATGAATCAACAATAAGATGTTAAAATATTCATTTATAAGCAGAAAAAAAATGCATAAGCAGCAGAATCTGTTCAGGTCATAAATATTGAAAACATGTTACCTTTCGTACATACATTGAAAATGCATATTTATGCTTAGAAATAGATTTTGTCATGCTTCGCACCAGAGAATTAAATCAAATGTTTGTTTAATGTATACTGTCAAATTCAGTATAACCCAATAAAAATATAAAAACACCAATATATAATTCTAGGGCAAGCTAAAGTTTCCAGTAAGCAATAGATAAATAACAAAATATATAGACAGGTCTAAAAGGTATCAAGGTAATCTTTTGTACTCTCTTCAATATTAGCAACCTCTAGCATTGAAATCGTGTCTGCAACATTACAACCCTTGATCTTGGTCATGAGAAAAACGTCTTTATCATACTCCCATATGCTGGTTGAGAAATCAAGAGAAGCAGCAGCTTGTATAAAAATTATATAGTTCAAGAAAACCCGTACAACCACCTTATTAAGGATTCAAATCCACCTCTTAACCTCCATGGCAATGAGCATCTACAGAACATTTAACATAATATGTGTATGCCATCTTCAGAAAATCTTATTATAATGATCTTTCTAGATTGCACCCTAATTGCACGTTACAAAGGACTCTAAAAAAATGGTAAATCATTTATGAGATCCAATAGTAAATGGAAGATCTCGCCTTTACTGACCCATAAACTAAGGCAGATTTTCCTCCAACAGTTACCAATAAACTTAGGCAAATGTTCCTCCAACAGTTACCATTTATGGGTTTAAATTTAAAGACCAATTTAGAATGACACAAATGCAGAGCACCATAACAACCAGCTTACAACTATCAACAAAACCACCCGCAACCAAAAAGAAAAACATTAATAAACCATATCAAACCCAAGTAAGTTGAAATTCAGCCAAAAGAAACCAAATACTTCATTTGTAATGTCAAAATGTCCTAACTTTGACATTTGGCAGAGACTCCTGCACCGGAGCCCTTGTTCAAAAAATTCATTGCATTTCCAAACATACTAGATCCAGATATGTGTTGAGCTTCAAAATAATGGAGAATCAAATTGAAAGAAATCTTAAGCTGAACCTTACGAATGCGCAGATGCGCGCGTGGAGATGAGCAAGGTAGTGGAAAATTGGGAAAGATTCAGACAATGAAGGAATAGAAAGAGAAGAAGACTATCCTTGCAATGGCATGTCGCAGCTATACTGAGCACCAACGGACTCACCCTATGGATAATCCACCTCCCTCCATACCTTCATTATTCTATCTGATGAATTGAAGCCCCAGCAATCCCTGTAAGAAAAGTCTTAAATCCGTATCTCTGTCCAGTGAAAAACACAGCCTTTGTGTGTTCTCTATATAGAGAAATTCTCGGAGCATGCTTATGGTGTCATAAGTTTTGGTTAAATAGCACTTATATGTGATTTAATAATTCACAAAGGGAAGTATATTATATGCAGCAAACAACATTGAAATATAAACATGATTAATACTAATAGTTTTTTTTTTTTTTTTAATTTATATATATTATGTATGATTGAAATTATTTTATATCATCCTTTCTAAATGTCAATATTTTCTTAGAATTCAATAATTTGGTATAAAAATATAGCATTTGAAAATAGTTTGTTAAAAATTGAACTAAAACAAGGCACGTATAGTTTCCATTTCTATCAAAGTGATCAAGTGGAGTATATTTTATTCATGGGGTTTTTTTATTCATTTAGTTCATAGGAAGCTCTGTTATAGTCTCACTCAAACTTAAATTCCTCTATTCAATGAATTGTGGCTTTTGGAGCATTAAAATAGAATAAAAAATTATCTTCAAGATATGTGGGATTTTCATGGGAACGAGTTTTATGAACTAGCCAACCAAACAACATGCAATGTTGACACAAGAAGGAAAATATTTGTTGAGGGAGAACTACAAAAAGGAATTGAAAGTATTTTTCTTCATTCAATAAGCCATGGATGAATCCATTTTTCTTAGAGTTCTAGAAGCGACTAGATTTAAATAAACATGAGAGCTAATAAATAACATACAAAGATATAAGAAAGGTTAAAATAATTTAAGTTATAAATTTTAGGGGATATTTTTAAAAATTATAGATTCAATAGATGTATTTTTTGTGTAGTAAATCATATCAAGGCTCACAATGAAAACTAGTGGATCAAAAGGCTGTTAAAATAATTAAAAATCCTGCTTGTTAGATTTGATTTTATTGTATTGGAAACAAATGTGTCAAAGCACTTGATATTGTTATTTATCAATGAATTGATGAAATAGATCTGCGTAAAACCACAAGTAGAGGATAAACAGAATGTCCAATTCTAGCCTAATGCATGCCTTCGAATTAAAAGCTTCAATCAATAGCAATAGAGGAAGACAAAGATAAAAATTTAATAGAGATGAGAAAAGGGATTTTCCAAGAGGAAAAAGAACACTTGCACATTTCATGATGGTGGAAGACCATGTAAAAATAGGCCCAAAATAACAATGAAATAAAACAAAAGTAACAACAAACATGACAAAACTATAGTTAGTATTGTTTTCAATCAACAATCTCATATTTATGCTTCAGTGTTTTAAAATTTAGAAACTTCAAGTTTTCTAAGTGTATAGTCCCATAAATGGGGGCTTCCTTAAAAATATCGTGTATGCTGCTTAGCTTTTTAGGAATATTTTAAAGTTCAAAAATTTAAGGAATGAACTATAGTGCTTTGATCAAAAATAATAAATAAATAAAAATTCTCTCATTTTTATTTTCTAATAAGAATTGAAAATTTTAGATGAGAGACAAGTGGCATAAAAAACTCCTAAGTTGTAGGGGCAATTTCCTAGCCCCACCCCAATTTCACCAGCTGAAATATTCATTCCTATATTGTAGGGGCTCCTATTTTTCTGGAAAAGATTCCAATTAACTCCATAGCACAATTTTTAGGCCCCATGGGACCATGCAAGAAAGGGTTCACTTCTTTTATTACAACAATTTAGAATGTTCCTTTTTGACAAATTTGTGGGAGAGTTTAGTTTTATTACGGTAGGAATTGAAATTGAAAAATAATAAATTATAAATATTTGATTGAAGAATTATTTTAAAAAATGAATTTACATAAAGTGTGAGATATGAGAATGATGAAGGATTAATCATATTTATAGAATTTTCTAGAAAAAATCAATTAGAATATGAGAATGAGAATAATTACTTTAGTTAACTGAATTGAAAATTCAAATCCACTAAGGTAGCAAAAATTGTCATTGCAAGGTGGTGAAGAGATAATAACAAATAATTTAATTTAATAATTGGATAATTGTTCACTTCAAGTTTCTATTTTAACACTCAGTTGAGTTATGGATGAAGATTGGTATTCTAAAATCAAATGAATTTACAAGTTGAATATTAAGTTTCTAAATGAAGACTGAGTTAATTGATCAATGATGATGGAGATGATCAAAGAGGAAAATTAGAATTCCATTAATTAATGATGTGATAATTGATAGTTAATGGATGATGATTAAATGCTAAATGGTATGATTAATGATTATTCATAAATGATGAATGCAATGATTAATTAATACTATGGAAAATAAATATAATTAATGTTTAGGAAATGACATAATGATGATTAGTGTTAGCTAGAATAATTTTAGTGTCTACATTTTTCCCCTCTTTGAAGCTATATTCAAAGTGACATTATTTCAAAGAAAAAAAGTATCTAAGAAAATAGAGAAGATGAAGATGATGAAAAAATTGTTGATGTGGAAAGGACACTGTTGAACACATTAGAATATTGAGAGGGGGTAATGAATCGGTATACTTTAAAATTCAATCCTAATTAACTATTACTAAAGTTAAGTTATGACAATTAAGCATCCATCCACTTAATGAAAAGAAGAAAGTATATAAGAATGCACACAAGAACATAGATAACACCATATTTACATGGAAAACCCCATAAGGAAAAACCATGATGAGAAATGTTGCTAGGAGCTACTATCATAATCCAACCTCATAAGTAAAAATAGTTTACAACTTTGTTTCTAGGCTACAACCCAAGGAAGCAACTACTCCCTAACTTTATTTTAGGGTCTTGCACCCAAGGAAGCTACCACTCCCTAATATGAAAAAGAACAATTGAACTATGACTAGTTCATGATTTCAACCACTGATAATCATCAATTTTGCTCAATAGGTATGTAGAATATCTTGTCACGCTTTTCTCATACACTCATTCATCCTTGCACACTTCCATATTAATCTCCATATCTTTGATATTTAATATATATTCTCTACATGCTTTGCAATTACAAATTCAATTGGTCGTAAAAAATAAATAATAAAACATGTAGTATGTCGGCCTACAACTTCATTGGCGGTATACAAAAAATGATAAGACATTAATTAAAATGATTCAAGGTGATTCAACATGACTCATACATCTAAAAATAACTCTTAGACTTCACTCAATCATAAAATTGTGGCACACATCACCACCATACCCAGGTCAGCCTCAACAACAACACTTCACAAACTAACTTGAAACCTTTGTGTGATATTAGAAACAAGAAAGATCTACATGCACTTCAAATCTAAGATAATTTGAGACATGTAGAATGTCTAGACAAAATAATACACTTGATGTGTATAATCTCCTACTAGCATAAATTCTCAAATATATGTTATGTGGAAGGATAAGACATCTCAAACTAGCTATAGCACTCTTTTTCTTGAAAATTGAACTTGTGAAGCACCAAACAACTTGATACTACAATATAGCATGCATGGAACATGCCCAGAAAAATGCATGGATAGATCTTCAATTCTAGAGGAATGTAGAGAACTCCAACAAGACTTCATCATTACTTTACTATGCTAGAGCATAGACCTAAACTCTATCATTTATAAATTTCACTACAAAAGGTGTAATGACTTAAAATATTGGATATAACTCCTTCACATATCTATCAACTTATTTTCTAAATTGGAAGACTAAATCTTTCTCTGTGGATGGATGCTGACCAAAACACCATGACTCTATCTTAGAGCACAGTATGAATGCCTTAGAAAAACTTTTGCAACTTTCCTCTAAGTGTGGTACACTAAACTAGTAAGATATTAATGTAGGAATAATGGAAACATATTAGAACATGTGTACCCACCTCTTCATCACACAAACATCATACTAATTTCCACTCTATCATATAATGTAATGTTGACTTGCACCAACAAATATCTTTGCATATCAACTATCTTTGAAGCATAAACAATCTTCAACACACAAATGTGACATCAATGACAACCAATCTTATCAAGATGCAACAATCTCGCCCTTTTTCATTGATGGAAAAACCAAAATTATATGCATAACCACTCCCCCTTATGTACACATCTGTCTCTCTCTCTCTCCCTTTGACATCAAGGATAAAGGGAACACAAATTTTCTCTATACAAGTAAAAGCTCTATAAGCTCCACTTTAATCTATTCAATGTTTACTCCCTCTAGGATGTAAAAAAATCCTTCATATCTACTTTGTATATATACATAAAAATAAAAATAAAAAGACATCTTACATGAAAAACAATCACAACTCACTTAAATGATGGAAAAATACCCTTGTAGATGTGCTTGAGCTAGACTAGGCTGCTATCTCACTGCTTCTAAGCAATATTCAAGGTGTAGACCTAAGATGACAACTACATAAATGTGTCTTATGTATCTTCCAAAGAATATGGCATCTTGTACTTCTGAACTACCCTATTTTCTTCTATCAAAAGTCATGTAAGTGAGTCCAATCTTAGGCTTACAACTTCCCTCAATTGTTTCACTTGACCTTTAAATTGCTCCCTTTTATCTTGTAGTTGTTGCATCTGAGAGTGAAGACTCTCTACATGTGCCTTGATGGAACCATCAATGTCTTTTACCAAATCATATATTGCAGTCACATTGGTGATCTATATTTCAATTGCAGTTATTTGATCCTTAATGCTTTTGGCTTTGTTGGCTATTTCAAATAGAATGTGTTGGAGTGGAGCCCGATTAGTCTCCAAGTGGGAGATTGTTGGTATATGGCGACTTATCATGCTATATTGTACAACTCATGGTATACTGTAAACCCCGACATGTATCCTTGCTAGGGTCTGGGTCTGGGTCGGGCCCTGGGTGGGGGTTCAGGGGTGGTAGGCCCCGAAAAGCAAGGGTTTGGGGGCGGTAGCCCCCGAGAAAAAAATTCTTCCTACTTTTTCACTTTATCAATGAAATAGGGAAAAATCAATGAAAAAGGAAATTTTTGATTTTGTAGAACCAAAAATTTGGAAGCTTCTAAGCTTTGATAAAAAGGGGTTCAGATGGGTGTTACAGTATGATGAAAAACATGATTATTCACAATATTGTAATAGTTTTTGCACTGGATAATAAAAGTATTGGATGGCTATAGTTTGGTGGATGTAACCCAGATTGGGTGAACCACGTTAAATTATTTGTGTTATAATTTATTCTATGTGCGTTTATTTTCTCTTTTTATTAATTAAATATACATTTAATTGCTAGATATCTTCCATTTCTAACCCTAACATAAAAAAACATACAAAACCTTTGCATCCTCCAAGAACTTCTAAATATCTAGAATGCAATATTGTAACTTGGTAAGTGCACTATTACACTTCCTAGAGGCATCATTCATTCTCTTCTCACTCAACTTCCATTCTACCTTCTTGAAATGAGATGAATGAGTCTCAAAAGACTCCATTAATTATTTCATCTATTGTGCAAGGGAAATGATGTGCCTCTTTTTGTTTCTAGTAGCTTCTCTTCTAACACCTTCATGGGTTCTAGCACTCTCTATTGTAGAAATTTATGTCTAGATATAGGGTGGAGTATGTCACCAAGCTTTAGCTTGTGCAAGGGAGACATACTAGACATGTTCACTTGTCAATCAACAGTAGGAACATGTAGTTATGACAAAGTCACTATAAGTTAGATTTGCATTTCTTGTGCCAAAAATTTCTTGATAGAGTCCACTAGAGAAGAATATGACTTCTTAGGAATCTCTTCTTCAATATATTTATCCTTCTCCATCTCATTTTCTTCTTTCCCCTTCTCTTTCTGTATCTCCCTACCAGAGACATCTTTCTTATCATGCATACTAGAGACACCTCCATCTTGATGTTCAGAGGGTCCTTGTACTTCTTGCTCACTAGATATATCTTTCACATTTGTATTATCTAGAGGAGGCACAATATCCGTTTCCTTTTCATTTGGAGGCACCTATGTATCCACATCAACTTCACTCTACAATTCATTAGTTATCTTCTTTGTATCTTCTTCATTCTCTGATTGAATCTTCCTTTTGATATCCTCATCCAATACCATCATAAGATCAATTCTTGTCTTGGTGTGAAGCTCCTTAGCTTGCCTTCAAACTAGATTTTTTTTTCTTCTAGGTAGATAGGGATCCCAACCTTTTCAATTTTTTGTTGTTTTAGATCTTCATCAGCCTTGATTTATTCTTCTCTTCTCTACCTCAAATCCTTAGCTAGGTTATCCAGAGCTTTGTCAACAATCTCACTGAAGGGAATGTTCTTCTTTATCATATATTCAATGACAACCTTTTAAATTGTCTTCTCATCTTCTAGAGGAACATCTAGATGTAGCTCCATTGTATCATTCAACAAACCATACTTAAAAATTCCATTAAAAAATGACACCAAAACCAAGAGGATCATATGTTATCAGAGGATTCTACTCTGCCTTCTCCTCAATAATCTTCTTACTTTTTCTATGAAGAAATATTTTCCTCTTCAACTTCTTCCTCCTCTTTAGGATCTTCTTCATTGGACTTCTTACTCTTAGCCTTCCCTTTATGCCTTGGTTGCACAAAACTTGTGGCTTTCTTCTGCAGTGGAGTTACAAATGTAGCTTTACTTCTTCCACTAGTATATTGAGTTGATTTAAAGGGCTATAGAGAAGATGTAGAATTAGAAGATCTTTCAAATCTCCCTGGCTCTTGAATGTCTTCTAGAGAAATAAATTTATCTTTAGAAATTTTTGCAGGGATATCGGATGTAGTCTTTAGAGGAAGACCCCATTCTTTGTGAAGCTTATCTCTATTTTTCTCTAAATGCTTCTCTTCCTTTTTCTTAAATGCAGTTTGTCTATTATCTCAGCATAAGTGCCAAATTAATCTGCAATTTTATCTATTGACTTGTTTATTAGGATATATCCACATATCCTTAGACATATTTGTTAAACACCTAAAATATTGATAAGGGGGTTGAATCAATATTCATTTAAGACAATTAAACATAAGCCATTCAATTATGAAAATAAATATTATTGCAATGATGAATGAAAGCATGAAGAAATCCACAATATCACATGACACATGAACACCAATATTCTTACATAGAAAACCCAAAATGGGAAAAACCACGGTGAGGGTTAGCTTACAATATATTATATCTAGATATAGTATATTATAGAAAGGCTCACTATCCAAGCCAACTCACTACCCACAGAAAGTAAGAAAGATAGAAAGAAGGGTTGGTTACACAACCTATTTGAACTTATACAATAACATCTATCATATATGTTGGATTACAGTTTCAATGAAGTACAAGATGATCTTCACACATATCTGAAATAATAATTTTCTCTACTCACAATCTTCTCAACTCTTATTATATTCATATAACACAAATGTAGGTGAAGCACCATACATGTATGTCATATATTTATCAATACTCACATACAATCTACTCACATCATCTCTCACACTCTCTCTCTTTAAAATCTTCAAAGTTAAACTCCTATATATATATATATATCCCAAGTTTAACTTCAATTAGGTCGTCTAATTAGAAGTAAAAAAAATTAAACAACTCACCCTCAAAGAAATAATATCCACATCTTGCACCATAATGAAATTTCATATCACATTTGCATAAATTCAAAATTAATTCACTTAATAGGTTGGGATGGATCTAATATGTACCCCACATAAGATAAAATTACTTGCTTGTGCTCCACAAAATATCAAATGTGTTATGTTGGTCCAAAATAAGACCCAAACACAAAACCTTCATATGTACATAAATTCACCATATGTGTGACTTCAAAACTCAATCTTCCTTTGAATTCCCACTCAACCAATATCTCATAGCTTATCCTCATCATTGCAGAAGAAAATAATTATTTACAAAGAAATCCATAATCTCCCACACTAATATACTCTACAAGGAATTACTGTAATATAGAGAGCTAAACTTTGTCATTCATATCTTTCGAAATACTTCAAAAAATGTCACAAAATCTTTAATGTAGAAGCACCTGATGATCTCAAAACTACAATTAGAATCATAGAATGATATCTCCACTTGTGGTGGAGTTTGAACTCAAAGACTAATGTACTGAACCACAATACTATCAGAAGGAACACTTAGCCAAATTTATGTATAACCACGTTTTCCAGATCAACTTGTTATATACAAATGTCTTCAAGAATGCTTCCAATCCATGCTAGAATGATCATAACAATGTTGACATCAATGACAACACTAGATCATACAATATATGCACCTCATGCTCATGTTTCCAAACATCATCAATAATGACAAACTTCCAACAACCTCCCCCTTTATCATTGATGGCAACATGCATGTAAAAAAAAAAATTCCAAAAACTTATCTCCCCCCTTACACATATTTCTCCAAAAGGTCTTTCTCAATATCTCTCCAAGTGTTTTGCAAGTATCTCTCCCCAACTCTCCAAAATGTTTTTCAAGTTTCTCTCTTCCTTTGACATCAATAGCAAAGGGTGTACCACTAATTTTTTTTTTGTATACTCCTCCTTAGATATATATGTGAGAAAAAGTAACAGGAAGAGTTTGTTGACTCCACCTCATGGATTTAACCAAAAACTTCTATACCTTTTGCATATATGCAAAAAGAATCTACAATTTTGAAAAATGCATGAGCAAAAGTTGTCAACCTAAAGATGTTGACCCTTGAAGCTTTTTTAGGATGACTTTCCAAGTGGGTCTACCTTCTTCGCACTATTCCTTTGCTGCTATAAGTATTTTGCGCAGTGACTCAAGTTTTACCAAAATTTGTTTTCTTTCTTCTAGACTACATGGAGTAAGATTTATCTTTGAAATCTTATTTGTACTAGCAAGGGAATTTAAGATTGGTATATGCTTCATTTTCACCAAGTCCCTTTACTTCTCAATTTTTTTGATTGTTTCTTCCTTCTTGCTTTGGAGGGTAAAGTATGCTTCATGTAAGGTCTCTAGAGTAGTCTAGGTTGTTGATATGTGGTGACTGATCATACAAATATTGTACACTCATAATGTATCCTTATCAGGGTTTGGGGATGGGTTGGGCCTCAAGTGGGGGTTCGGGGGCACAACCCCTATTTTTTTTTCTCATTACACCTCAAGGTTTTTGCATTGACATGTCAAATGAAAAATGACTTTGTAAAACCCTAATTCTGGAAGCTTCCAAAAAACTTGTTATAAGCAGATGGGATGTAAGTTGCGATGGGTGTAATTCACGAGATTGTAATTTTTTCTTATCTAGATAATAAAATCATTGGGTGGTTGAGTTTCTATGGATGTAGCCCATATTGGGTGAACCATGTTAAACTTTTGACTTGATCTCTTTTTGTGTTATTCTTCATTTTTATTTTTGGGTTATGTAATCTGCATATAATTGTTAATATTTATTACTTCGATCTACCTAAATCCTAACAACTGGTATTAGATCCACATGTATTTCAGTTGATTTGCAAGCAAGAAACCACTAGATTTGAGTGGGAGCAATGGAAGAAGGAAAATTCAATGTTGAGAAGTTCAATGACCAAAATTATTAATTACAGAAGATCAAATGGAAGATTATTTGTACCAAAAGGATCTATGGCATCCATTGCAAGTAAAAACAAAGAAAGAGGCTACTACATATGTCTGATAAAGAATGGGATATTCTAGACAGAAAGACATTGGGAACCATTCGGTTGTGCCTAGCACCATCTATGACCTGCCCAATATAATGGAAGAAAAGACAACAATGGATCTGATGGAACACTTGGCTAAATTATATGAAAAACCCTAAACCTCAAATAAGGTATTTCTCATGAAGTATTTGTTTAATCTAAAAATAATTGAAGGTGGATCTATGAAAAATAATTTTTAAATGATTTTTAGATGATTACTGGTTAGTTAACTTCTGTAAAAGTTAATTTTGATGAAGAGGTGAGGACTCTCTTGGTTTTATGTTCCTTTCCAAAAAGATGGAAAAGCTTGGTAATGGTTGTAACTCTATCTCTTGTTCAAATACATTAAAATTTGATGATGTTGTTGGTGTTATCCTTAGCGAGGAAATGTGACAGAAAAGTACAAATAAGACTTCAATATCAGGAAATACTTTGATTGTAGAGAACAGGGGAAGAACAAAAAAGAGAGGAGAAAGCCCAAAAAATCATGGGAAGTCATGGTAAGTCGAAGAAAGGAAGATCTAAATCCAAAGGAAAAATTTATTACTAGCACTATGGAAAGCCAAGACGCTTGAACAAGGATTATTGGTCTTGAAAAGGAAAACAACGAGATGGAAAACATGATGACAGTAAGGAAGCTAATGTTGCAAGTGATAAATTACAAGATGATTTAATTTTATGTTTAGATAATGTTAATGATTCCTAGCTAATAGATTTAGGGTCTTCATTTCATGCCACACCTCATAGGAAATATCTTGTAGATTATGTTCATGGTGATTTTGGACAAGTATATTTGGGTGATGATGAACCCTATCAAATAGTTAGAAAAGGAAAGATAAAAATCAAGTTGCAGAATGGAAATGAATGGTTATTACATTATCAACAAAGTATGCACTTCAAGCTAAGCTATAAACTAAACTACTTAATGCATGGGATCATTCCTAGGCCTGTGGGTTGCTTAAAACTTGGAATGAACCTCCAAAGAAGGTTGGTTCCTCTTGCTTGATCAATCCTACTTATATTGAAGAAAAAGGGTAAGGAGACTAAAAATAACTTTAAAATGCTTGAAAATGACTAACTAAAACTAATTAGCTAATGCACCAAATTGTTTTCTCAGTCCTATAACTTGTTTTGGACTTACAATAGCTTAATTTAAATAAGTTTTGTACTACACAACCTATGTATTTTAACATATCATGCATCAATTTATTTCATAAAAAGGGCACCAGTTGATGATGATATGGAATGAAAATGAGAGATTTCACAACAAAAAAACCAATAAGTTTTACCATAGTTTACAACCTATTTGAATATACTTGAATTTGTTTACAAGTGCTTGTTTTGATCATATTTTGAGGTTTTGAGATAAAACAAAGCAAAATGAACCAATAAAACATATATAACCAGTCACATAAAAGGCATAAATTAAACTAAATTGATGCCAAAGAATCATTACACAAGTGTTGATCCAAAATATATTCTCTTCATTGCTTGAAAATTGAAATTAAATGAAAGAAATCCAGTCATATACTTGATTGATTTTGAGTTAGAATACAATGACTTTTGCTGAGAAAAACTCAGAAAGTTACAACCTACAACAAAACAAATCTAAGAACTGAAAAGAAATGAGGATGGGTGTGCCTTTTTAGAAAACCCTTTACTAACTGCTAGCAACAAGTTACAATCAACATGTGACATGTGTCACAATTGTTTGGAAGAGGTCAAAATTTTGGGCATTCAACATTCTCTTCAATGTTGATTTTTAATGTAGTTCAAATTGTACATAGAGGAAAAGAAGTGGAAAGTATTTTCAACTCCTAAATATTTGAAATTGCCCCTATATTCTCTCAACTTGCTCTAAATAAGCTCAAACCCCCATCAAACTACCTTGATTGCCATTAAATATTCTCCAAATACATGTAGTTGTCCATTCTTGTGCAAAAATGCCTCCTAGATGCTCTCAACCTCTGTCCAAGTCACCCCAATTTCCTTCAATGCTTGCAACTATTTCTTTCAAAAGCTCCAACTTAGCTACTCATAGAATTCCAAACTACTCAACCTCTTCATAAATGCTTTAAAGACCCTTATCTACATGTGCTCGATAAACCCCTTTTTCCATACTGCCAAAACTACTTAACACCATAGGATACATACAAAGCTACTAATAGTAACTAAGTATCTTACTTATCCTTCACTTAGATCTCACTTAGTTACAGAGCATTGAATCAATAAAACAAACAAGTTCTGGAGCATCATTGATAGATGCACCAAAATTTGTATTTGATAACCATCATTAGTTTAGTGTGAAGATTGAGCTATCTTATGAATATTTTAATTGTTTACTATGAAGATCAGCAAGGATTTCATGTATTTTCATCACCAACTTGAAGGCTTACCTTGAAAAAATTATCTTTTACAAGGAATTGCCCCCTTATGCACTGTCATAACTATATCAATACTTTCCCTCATGCTTGGACAACACTATCAGGAATTCCTTAGACTTCCTTTACATGCCTTGACACCATTGAAATCAAACCATGACTATATTTGGTTTTTCTCATTGTTTTGTAACTACTCATTATGTGTTCCTTTTTCATTTTGCATCATTGGCTTACCTAGCTACACATTTACCATTATGCTCAAGGTTTTCATATTGATCTTCTTCCTCTCATAGCTGATTGCCCCCTTTTACATACAATATCCACCTCTTTACTTTTGTTCACTTGTGACTTCCAAACCCTCATCTTTTCATTCCTGTCTTTGTCATAAGATGTTTTTATCACAATTTCCCTTTGCTTGTATCATAGACTTCCCTTCATTGGTCACATTGCAAAACATAGTCAAAAGACTTCATTATAGTCATTAAGCACTAATAAAAAATCTTTATTCACTAACCACCTTCATATTCATTCATAACATAGTCATTAATGACTGCCCCTCATGATTTTCACATGAAAGATCAATCCTTTGAATCTTCTCTACATGGTTATGCAACATGGTCACACCATCTTTGATTTCACCTTATGATATGCTATCTCAACTCATATTCAAGGGTCAACTTGATCACACATATAAGAATGTCATAATAGCCTGTGATTGTCCACTGTAATTTTTGAAATCCATCTACTAGCTATTTGAGTTATCCCAAAGTTGAGAGCCTGATTTCATAACAGATTTACCAGAAAACTTCATTGTATGAACTCTCTCTTCATCTCCATCTAATATGTGGTCTTCAATTATTCCCTCCATACAAAGAAGTGAATAAGAGCTATTGGCATTATCTAATCTTAGAAGGTTAGTTAATCTTTATCTTTTGGGCACATGTACTTCCTCTAATGAGCACCTCTCAACTTTCGTCAAGAATTTAGAATAAGCTAAGCATAAAAGAGTCTTAGAATCTTTAATATCAGCAACCAACACATATTTCATTTTCCTTTAGAGATATTTTCTTTGGCTACTACTTTATGTATATACTCCTTATATTAATTTTGATTGAACACTTTAGACTTCCCTTTGGATTATGAAGTCACTGCCTCCTTCTCATATGTTTTTCATGTCTATTGATCTTCTCTAGCATCATAATTCTCAACTATATGGAATAATTTTAAGTGGAAACCAATATCACAAACACCAAACTCAGCAAGTGTCATGAGCTATGAAGTATCATCAATACTATAGAGATACAACATCGGGTAGAAAATCTAGTGGTCTTTGTCATTTGCAAACTAATGATAATGCATCAAGTTCTTGATGTGTAAGGGGATTTGAATCAGATGCACTATAATCCATTATATCCTTAAAGCTCCCCCTCTCAATTCTATACTATGATAACATATTAGATACAACGTAAACTACTTTGTTGATGAATGATAATGTGCACAACAAAATCCCAATTGAAAATCTAACAAGAGCCTTCTCAAAACATTCATGGCAAGCCTTAGTTTATGTAGACTAATATGCCCCTTTTCTATTCACACAACCCTAACTGTCACTGTGAAAAATATGATGGTTGTGATTCTATTCCCCATCTCCTCCCTTCATAGTCATAGAAAATTACCATACCAACCTTTATTCCTCATGAACAACATAAATGGAAAATGCCTAGAAACCTAATCATTCACGAGTTTGTGTAATAGGGCTTGATTGTCTACAATATTTAAGATTTTCCATGAAAAGTTTTCAAGAATAAATAAGCTTAAGTAGCTTCATTGAAAGTTCAATGACACACTCATCCACAAACCCACCATTATTCTACTTGATGAAAATAAATCCCAGGGAATGCCTTCACTTTCCAAAAAAATCATCTAATGATTCCATAGGAATTCATTTAACTTCAAAAGACATAACGTAATAAAGCATACCTAGAGAGTAGTGAAATTACAACCACGTAAAGGCTTTACCTTGAAGGCACTTGAACATGAGGAGATGATCCATTTTTTCACCCTAAAAATTTATCCTTCTATATGCAATGTGTCATAACACTATCTACAATGTGGAAGTGATCTAAAGGAAAAATTTGTTGGTTCTTTGCCATGTATAAAGCTTTCTTTTAATGCAGCCTTCAAGGAACCCTAGAAACTCTCTTCATTCATTGCGATAGAACAAAACCAAACTTATTTTTATTTTTCCCACTTTAGCACTCAACACTTGTCATTTAAAAAAATATATTTTCCCCCATTTTTCCTTTAACATTTAACATAAGCAAAATATACACCTTATAAACTTGCAAACTTAATCTAATCTCAAAGATTAAATAAGATAACACTTTTGGAAACCTTTGTGGCTATTTTTCCTCCTAAAACATGATAGACCAGTTGTCTTAACCTATCCATTGGGTATGCATTCAACAAGAGACCTGAAACAACTCAAAACAATACTTGATAATAGCTACAAGACACAAAACTAGAAAAGCAAACTAAAATCACTACTCTAAACTAAGTCAAATTGAAAAAAAATGTGCAACCTGCACTTGGAGGAAAAAAATTTGATAAAACATGTGCACCGACACTTATTATATTGTTGAAAACCTACTTTAATATAAACAAAAGGATGAAAGAACCTTAGAAAGAATGCTTGAGATGAATCCCATTAACTGGGATTGGTTCCATTGTTCATCCAAAATGGACAGTTGGAAGGCATTATGTTGTTTGCACTCTGTAATCATGTATGGCCCACTCTAGAAATAATCAAACTTGGAGTGCTTTCCAAACCCACTCTTTAACTCATCCCATTTCAAGATAATATCCCCTTCTTTGAAAGTTCTAGGGGCTGCTCTCTTGTCGAAAGACCTTTTGACTTGTGCTTGGTGGATTTCCATAGTCTTCATAGTCTCATTTCTCTTCTCGTTCAACTCAACTAGTCGTGCCAACCTTGCTAGCATTGGCTCTTCTTCTAACATATCCAACTAATTGACTAAGTCAACAACTAGAAGCTCATTGGAGATAGGTAATCCTGATTATTTCTCATAAACTAGCATGTAAGGGGAGTTCTCAAGTGACCTTTTGGGAGTGATTCTATCCACTCATAGAGGTGATTTCAACCCGATATGCCATTCTCTCTAATTATCTTCAATGGTCCTCTTTATGATTATAATTAAGTTCTTATTAGTGGACTCGGCTAGTCCATTGCCTTGAGGATAGTAATTTGAAGATGTACTGAGAAATATGTTATTCTAGACAACCCACTTACTTATCCTTGTACCCACAAATGCCAAGGAATTATTTGAGATGATCGAATCAGGTGTACCAAATATTGTTACCAAGTCCTCATAGAATTTAAAAATAACAGTCTCATTTTCTTACTTAAGAGGCACAACTTCTACCCACCTTGTGAAATAATCATAGGCTATAATAACCCACTTATGATCAACACTTGATGGTGGATTGATGAATCTAATGAATTCTAAACCCCACTACATAAAGGGCTATTCACTTGAATTAGATGCAATGGGAGATCTTCTAACTTCTCTTTACCTACAAATAAGGTACATTCTTTGCACTTCCTTACCTACAAATGTGAATCCTTATATAAAGTAGGCCAAAAGTAGCCTGCTCCCATTATTTTAAGGGTTGTAGCTCTTGGTGAAAAGTGTCCACCAATTGTCCCTTCATGGAACTCATGCAAAATATTGTCAATTTTATCAACTTTCATACATCTCAAGAAGACTCCATGAAAATATTTCTTAAAGAACTTATACTATCTAAAAGGACATAGGGAATAGATTGTAGCCTAAAATACCTTTGTTTTGATCTATCCATCCCATGAGTATACCAGTTTGTAAAAATTGGACCATTTCTTGCACCCAACTTGTTGGAGAAGTTAGTGCAACTATTTTTTCTTCATCTAGGAAAGCTAGGAGAACCTCCTCATCATTTTCTTCCACAATTTCACTTGAATTACCAACAAGTTTCTCACACAAGCCTTTACCATGAACCAACTCAGTTACCTTGATTTTTATGTCATATTCCATGACCTTAGTAATCCAATCATCTCTTATCTCTCCCAATTATTTACTCAGCAAAAATTCTTTGACACTAGGGTGAGCAACCAACAACTTTAATTTATTGTTAGAGAGCATATGTCTAAACTTTTTCAAACTTCTAACAATGGAAAGTACATGTTTTTAACAAAGGTGTACCTTAGCTCATAATCCTTTAGCCTTTGATTGAAAAAAGCTATAGGCTGCTCCAAACCTTTGTCATTCTATTGTACCAACATAGTTGAGATACTATCAATGTTACCATATGCATACAAGACAAAATCATTATAAAAATTGGGATTTAAGAGAGTAGAAGCTAAGGATAATTCTTCTTTTATTGCTTCAAAACTCCTTTTACCTTCCCTTGTCCAACTAAAAGATAAATTATTTTTTAGCATAGCTATTAGAGGCTTCAATAACTCACTACAATAAGGTATAAATCTTCTAACAAAGTTGATTCTACCAAGGAAACTTTGCAACCCCTTCATATGTGTTGGTAAAGGAAGAGCCAAAATAACACTTACCTTCTTAGGATCAATAGTAATACCATTTTTTGAGACAATATAGCCTAGAAAATTCCCTTCATGAATAGAAAACACACATTTTTAAGGATATAGGGAAACACCAAACTCTCTATGTATCTCTCAAAAATCTGCCTTAAGTGATTTAGATGATCCTTTGCTTCCTTGGATTAAACTGTGATATCATCAAATATACCATCACTATCTTGTACATTAAGATATGAAATTCCATATCCATGACTCTCAGAAAAGTTGTACCAGCATTGGACAAACCAAATGGAATCTTCTTATAGGCCATGGTACCCCATTTTGTGGTGAAGACCTTTGTTTTATATTGATCTTCTTCTTTGACTAAAATCTGGTTATAACCAAAAAAACCACCAAGCAAGGAAAACCTCTATGATCCTAAAACTACTTGTAGTATTTGTTCCGTTGAAGGTAAGGGATAGTGGTCTTTGAGTGAGGCTCAGTTAAGATCCCTAAAGTCCACACATAGCCTAATCTCACCATTCTTTTTCCTTATAGGAACTAATTTTGACACCCATGAGGTATGCTTGATAGGAAATATTATGGCACTCTCAATTATCTTGTTAAACTCCTTTCTCATGAGTGGTTCTAGATTAGGATTCAAGGGTATATGCTTTTTCCTTCCTAGTTTGGAATTTGGCACAAGTTCTATAGTATGTTGTGCAAGGTTGGGGTTAAAGCCTTTCAAATCAGAATACTCCCATGCAACCATGCAAAAACATCATTAAATTCTTGGAAAAGTAATATAAAAGCTTCTTTTTCCACTTTGGTACAAATCTTGCCATGTTTCAGGAGCTTACCTTTGAAGATTTCAACCTCTTCATAATTTTCTTGGCTGATTTGTATGCTAGCATTTTTCTTTCCTTAGTTGGTCATCTGAATTAAAAATAGATTCCAAAGTGACTAATCCTTTGGGTAACTTGTTAGTTATTAGCTATATGACCTAATACTCATACTATTGTTGGAATCTTTTTTGATCTCTAGCTAAAAACTCAACCTCTTCTCTTAAGAAATTAACAATCTGCTAGTCACTTTCAAAAAAAATCCAAAAAAAATGATTATTAGGAATAGAAGGCCTAACAACAACCTTCACATACTATTGTTTACTACTATCATTCATGCCATTTGGGATATTATAATGTGCACCTATGGTTGCAAGCCTATCAACATGTTTATTCTCACTTCTAAGAATGGACAATAGATTGAATGCATCAATTATTCTATGAAATCCAAAACTCTATGCTTATAACATTGTAATCCATCATTTTTGGTGATATGAAGACCTCTTACCTAGTTAACAGTAAGTTCACTATCACTGAATACTTGGAGATAACCGATTTTTCTCTTCCTTTCCTACAATAGACCATGAATCAAAGATTCATACTTTGTTGTGTTGTTAGAATAACTAAAAGTGAACCTAAAAGATGAATAATACTTCTAGCCTTTAGGAGATATCAACACTAAACCTCCACCAACACCATTTTTTCTCCTTGAGCCATCAAAAAAGAACTTCCAAACACAATTAACTTGTTGGTTTGGTTGTTGTTTCTTAGCCTTTACCAAGTTAGGCAACAAAGAGTCAAATTCATGCATCACATAAGCACCAAAACCAACCTCTTCTAGCAATTTTCTTGGGTCATTTTGACTATTCTTTGCTTCCCATGTGTCCAAAACCATTTTAGGTATGCCATCTACTTGAGTATCCAACTCCTTAACCATAGGATGATCATCATGATAAAAAATAGGACAATTAGCATTTATGGTAGTAGGCACATAAGGCTCAATATGGTCTTTAGCAATGAGCTCTAATTTTATGGTGACCTTTGTGCCACATCTAGTCCTGAAAAGAATGTGGGAAAAATCTAAAGACAAATACCCACCTATCTTGGTAGTAAAATCCCTAGACAGACATATGGCAAAGTATGGAGGCAACCCAATAACATAGATATCTTGAGGAATGGAGAAGTTTGGGCATGCATGCAATGTTAATCTCAAGTTTTTTATGACTCCAACTGTGTTAAAAATAGTACCATTCAGTTGTACTACCCCTTTTTCAAGTGGCTGGTATACTATTCCTAGCTTGTCAACAATTTGCTTAGGCATGATAGAACTACTAGCTCCTAAGTCTATAATGCAGTTATGAACTAGATGCTTTCCAATGATCAAAGACACATAAAAAGGGGGTGGTATAAACTCTTTTGCTTTTTTTTTGGTACCATTCTTGGAATCATTCATAAATACAACCTTAGATGGTTCACTAGTAGACTCACTAGATACACAAAGTTTTGACAAAGCTAACTGGAGATCTTTTAACCCAAGAATGGCTAATGAATCCCACATTGATAGTTACATTAGCTTTCTTCATATGATCAAGAATACTTAAAGTAGGATTACTTACTTTTTTATGGGCTTTAAGAACAACAAATTCCCCTTGAATATATGTTGGTTGTACTAAATCCTTAGGTTGCTCCTTGTTGTAGCCTGATTTCTTGCAAGCATGTGAATATTTTATCCATTAGACGGACCAAAAAATCCTTGGATAACATTTGGCACTTGTTTGGCTTGAGAAGGGCCAAAATTAGCTTGTTTTCCACCATCAACATCTCTCTTTTTTTTACCTTGTGTTGACTACGATAGAGTTGTAGGACTGATTTGTTACTTGGGAAGTGTTTATCCCATAGAACTCTTCTCTCTAAAAGTTCATGAGAGAGGAATCTCTTTGAATATCTCCATGCATGGGTGGTGTATGTTCAACAGCATCAACCACTAAATTTTGTTAAAGAAACAGTAGCACTTTGAACAATGAGGGCTTGATTGATGACAACATTGGTGCATGTAGCCTAGTTGCGAGGTTGGTCGCATGGGAAACACCATTCGGGCTCTTGAGCCAAGTTGTTTTATACCAATAGCAAATCTCTAAAAGTACTTGTAGCATTAGGATTATAAGGCTGGTATGGCCTAGCATTCAAAGCTTGCCTTTGACCTTGTGCATTTGACTAGTATTGAGGTCTACTAGGTTGATTAGCCTTATTAGCTCGATAAGGAGCCTAATATGGGGCTTGATAAGGTATATATTTTTTATTTTCCTACCTTTTCAAGTTCACCAATTCATTACCAAAGCTTTGTAGGAAGCCTTTAATCTCTTGAAATTCAAAAGATGGATTAGGAGTGGCCTTTTCTTAGCTAAAAGTCTGATTATTCGGTGTTGGAAATGTAGGGAAAATAGATATAGTAGCCAAAGATGGTATTTGTAAAGGCATGCACAACTAAATTTCTAGGAATATGTGCATAGGTGGTCTAGATGCTAGCTTACCTACTTGTATAATATTATTTTCAGCCCTTATTGCAATATCAAATGCAATTGGTAGAGAAGTACCTCCCATGGATTGTATTTGTGATTAGGTGAAATACCCTTAGTCTAGATAATATAAGGCAAAGTGAAAAAATGAAGGAAATGACACCTAACACCTCACAATTAGCCTAGTTGGATTCAAAACAAAATAAAGACAACAAAAAGAAGCTAATTATACCTTGTCTTGAATCAATCCTTTCGTTGGCCCTTGATGGTTGATTTTTTTGTGCTCCCTTTGATGGAAATAATACTAAAGTGGAAGCAAATAGTTTCAAAATGATGAGGATTTGATAAGGAATGCAATGATAAAAATGGGTGGTTAAGAAGATGAATACAATGGATAGGATGAAAGCTTGAATATGGAATAATGGTGGATGAAGGTAGATGCAAGAGCTTGATAGTTGAAGTTGGTTGAATGTTAGAATTAATGCAAAGTGTTGTTGCAAGTGTGTGAATAATGTATAATGAATGCAATAAAATCTTTCATTTTATGGAGAGAAGCCCTAGGGAAATAGACGGTTGAGATCTTGCCACCATGGGAAAGATGGATAAGGACACATGAAGTGGAAGATGACATGTGATGGGAAGGTAATAGTAAGTACCTTGGAATAAGGATGATGTGACCTCTCAATAATAAAATGGTGAAGAGGGGAATCTTGGATGAATAAAAGTGAATTTAAAATTCACATGATTGAGATATCTGGTGGATAAGACAAGGTTTCCAAAAAGAGAGGTTAGAAGTACCCATGATAAGACAAGGTCCTTAAACAGGTAAGTACTTACCCACATGTGACTAATGTGACAATTCAAAGGTTCTGGAAGACTTTGGAACATGTGAGTGATGTGACAAGTCAAAGGTTCTAGAACTTGCATGGGGAAGAGAATATTCCTTGGAGGAATAAAAGTGAATTAAAAATTCACATGGGGAAGATAAAAAGGAATTAAAAAGTGCTTAGGTGATGGGGAGAGTTGACCAAGGTACCGATTAGAGTTAACTGATTAGTAATTAAAATATAATTAGTGGTTAATAAGGATTAGAAGCTAACTTGCAAAAGTTGGAGGATGTGACACATCCTAATCAAGGATTAGGCATGTACACATCCCTAATGAAGAGATTAGGAGGTGGGTTAGAATTAAGTGAAAGTGATGTGACATGTAAGGAATTAAAAAATGTCATATTTATTTAATTCATTTGATGAAACAAGGATTAAAGAGATAAGGTATTTAATTATTAACTAAATACCTTAGGGATTTGGCAGAATTAAGGGTATTAATTAGATAATAGTGATATTACCTAATTAACACAATCAAGAGGATGTTTAGACAAAAAGGGATAAATTTGGACCAATGTAAGTGTCCAAATTTAGGTTTATACAGTATCATAACAGAAACTTCACTATTAAGAGCCTTCAAATAATAAAGAAAAGCATGCTTTGCAGAAAGTCTTACCATGGAAAGAATTTTGTTCCATGCTTTCTGAAAATGGAAGTTGAAGTCCATCATTTTCTCTTGAGGAGCTCTCTTGATTGTAGTCATTTGTTCAATTAGTGACAAGTGATCAAACTTATCTTCAAATTGTTTGTTCAATGCATCTCCCAATTGATCCCATGTTGTAATAGAGCCAATTGCCAATCCTCTAAACCATTGAAGATCTTTCCCTTTTAGTGAAGCAACTAGCAACCTAACCATAAATTTTTCCTCAGTGATGTGATGGACTCCACATAGTGAGGCCACATCCCTAATATGCTCAATGGGAGTAGTTTGATCTTCTCTTGTAAAATATGAAAAAAAAAATCGGGCTGCAAGTGGGATGTCATCATGTTGATTGGTGTTCAATGGGATACCCCAATTAAATGGAACAAATGGAAACTATCTTTTCATAGGACTGGCCTAAACTAGATTGATAGGCATAGAAATTGAAGGTATAGATGCACTTGTTGCAGCTAGTCTGAAACAAGGAGGTGTCAATTGAAACTTTTTTGATGAAATAGGAGCTCTTTTTGTTGTTCTTCCACTTCTCCTCAGTACTGACAGCTACAAATATTCAAAAGGAATGGAACTTCTTCTTGTCTATATCCTTTGCATAAGTTGCTCTACACTAGTCTCCACTAAACTAGAGCTTCAGAGTCACTAGGTAAGTATTTGAAACACCTCAAAGGCAGAAATCAATTGTTGTACACACCAAATAGTAGTGAATTGGTGACTTAGAAGAACTGAAAATTAGTTTGTAGAGCCACTGGGCATGCCAAAAATTGTTATCAACAAAGTATGCACCCAAAGCTATGCTATCAATTCATCTACCTATTGATACATGGGAGCATTCCTAGGCCTATGGGTTACCTAAAACATAGAATGAACCAAGCCATAGAGGGTTGGTTCCTCATTCTTGATCACCTAGAACTTGATCAATCCTACTTATTTTGAAGGAAAAGTGATAGGGAGAGGGATTGAAGGAATCACTCACTGATTCCTACTCTTGGCCTTTCCTTATTAGACCTCCTTGGTGCCTTGCTCCACCAATCTAACCTATAGGTCCCTACTCTGGACTAGGAACTCGTGGTTTGTCTGACCAATCCCTCTTATATCCACTTACAGTCCTTCTACCAACCAATCTTGGTGCTTCGCCATGTTCTCTCCTTTGGCCCTTAATCTGCCCTAAAGGCCAAATAACCTCAACCTTCTTCAAGGTTCTTGCAGGGGGTTTGAGGGTGTTTCAAAAGCTTCAAAATGGCCAATCTAAGGTCCTTGTGCAACCACAAGCCTCCAACTTTCCACCGCTTCCTCAAGGTTCCTTCCCTAGGGTTTGAAAGGCTAGTAGCCTTGAGCCCCCAATTAGGTCTCTGAACAGGGGTAAATTGCTTTTCCCTCCTAAACCCACCAAAGAATCTAGGTTCTTGGCTTAGGAATTGTGTTTCCCCTGCCCTCACCTCCAAGATTCTTGTGGTTTAAAGCCTGCTCAGGCCGTACGCTGTCCAGACACCAAAATACTCAAGAACCCTAGGGTTTCTAAGTTTCACAAAGTTGTTCTCTGACTGTCAGAAATTTCTCACTCCAAAAAACTTAGTAGAACCTCCTCCTAATCACCATTGGTTTCCAAAACCTTCCCCTAAATTCACAAGAAAGAATTTCTCAAAAACATCTTTTCCCCTACAAGATATGTCACTTTTTCTTCAAGACTGCCCCAACCGGGCCTACTCTGGCTCACATAGGGCATCCATTTGCTAGCATCCAATGAATTCACACAAAACCTACAAATTAACCTATTTACAAGCAAGGTGACTAGGCACTATTTCCAAAGGCCGTACAGATTGTACGGAGGAAAAGTGCTCTAGCACCACATCTTCAAAATACAGTCTGATTCAAAACAAAAATAGGAAAACACAGAACTATCTACAAAAATGTGCTTAAAAACTATACAAGAAGCTAACTAATGAATTCAAAATGCTTGAATGTGCACTACTCTACATTCCATAGCTACATAGAAACAAAACTAATCCATTGAACTCAAAAACAAGCTACAAAACGCGGGAATTTCTACATATAAAGTTGTTTCTCTTCAATCTTCAGATAGGTCACACAATAATACTGCTTCTAACCCTACCTCAGGGTTGATTCATGCCTTTAATAGGATACCAAAATCATTGGGCTTCATGGGTCGGCCTTTAAGATGATGTAGAGAAAACATTGTAAAGCATATTGTGTTTTCAAAACTTAGGCAATTTTTACAACCTAGCCAAAATGAAGAGCTAAAACTACAAAATTTAGAGCTTCAACCAAAAAATTCAATAAAGCTGAACTTTTCCAGGTGCTCCTGCACCATTCTCCCCATCTCTGCCCAAACAACTAAGGAGAGGAAGGAGAGGCCAATGATAGGTCAATACCAAACTTCTTGAATTGATCTTCTTGTATCCAAGTGGCTTATGAATCTGGCTTGTTCTTCCACTTGATAAGGTGCTCCATGTACATCTTATGTCTTGTAGCTTTCTGCACTCTTGACTGCAAGATCTTCTCTACCTGAAGCTTGTCTTGTTGAGGAATGGTCACATTACTGATGTCCTTAAAGATTTCCTTGTTGTTCTGATCCTCATCATTGACTGATCCCTTGTACTTGATCAAATCAACAACATTGAAAAATGGAGAGATGCCCAAGTCTAATGGTAATTCCACCTTATATGCATTCTTTCCATATATGGCCAACACCTTGCATGGACCCACTCTTTTCATTTGTAACTTGGTTTCCATTCCTTTCTACAATCTAGAATTATTGAGGTGGACCATAACATAGTCCCCAACTACAAATTGTACACCCTTCCTTGACAAATCAACATTCTCCTTCAACTTTTGTGTTGCTACTATGACTATTTGCTTGACCTGCTCATGAATCTCCTTCATGGTCTGAGTGAAGTCTTCTACATGTCCACTCCTATTTTCCATAGATCCAAGGTCTCTGAGTTCATAGATGCCTCTTGGGTGCATCCCATACACAACCTCAACAAGACTTTTCCCTGTAGTTCTGTTGACACTGTCATTATAGGCATATTCAGCTTGGGAGATCACCATATCCTAAGTTTGTCCATATTCTTTAGTTAAGCACCTCAGAAGATTACCTAGGACTTTGTTAACCACCTCTATTTGACCATCGGTTTGAGGATAGTAAGATGATCCAAAAGATAGGTTTGTACCCAATCTACTCCATAAAGTCTTCCAAAAATTACTCATGAACTACACATCTCTGTCAAAAACAATGCTTAGAGGCAAGCCATGGATCCTAACAACTTCCTTGAAGAAAAGATGAGCTATATAGCTTGCATCATGAGTAGTTTTGTAGGGAATAAAATGACTCATCTTACTAAATCTGTCTACCACAACATAAACATTGTCAAAACTAGTCTTGGTCTTAGGAAGACCTACCACAAAATCCATGCTCACACACTCCCATGGTCTGTTAGGAATGGGTAGGGGTTGATACAAACCAACATTGCTAGCTCCTCCCTTAGCTTTCATGCATACAACACACTGTTCCACATATTTTCTGACATCTCTTGCTAACTTAGGCCAGTAATAGAACCTTTGAACTAGCTCTAGAGTTTTATTGATACCAAAATTCCCACTAAGACTGCCATTATGCTTTTCTTGAATCAGATTTTCCCTCATTGACCCTCTTGGAACACATAATTGATTACCCTTAAATAATAGTCCATTTTGCAATGTATACTCAGAAAATTGGCTATGAAAATGATTCTCAAAATCAGAGCATACCTTGTAGGCTTCTGAGAAGTCCTCATCTTCACCATAGAGGTCTTTGAAACTCTCTAATCGAATGCTCTTTAGCTGTATTTCCTACACTGTCAACAACCTTATGCTTAATGCATCTGCCACATTTTCCATTTGTCCTTTCTTCTGCTTAATAGTGAATGTGAAGGCTTGGATGTATTCCATCCATTTGAAATTCCCATTACTTAACTTCTCTTGGGTTTTTATGTAACTAAGGGCCTGATTATCAGTAAAAACCACAAACTCCTTAGTTAACAAATAATGCCTCCACTTCCTAAGGGACTGCACTAAAGCATATAACTCTAAATCATAGGTAGAGTATTTTTTCTTGGCTTCATTAAGCTTTTCACTAAGGAAGGTGATAGGCCTACCTTCTTGACTAAGTACTCCTCCTATTGCTACTCCACTTCCATCACACTCAACTGTAAACAACTTGTCAAAACTAGGCAATAACATAATTGGTTGAGTTGCCACTTCTTGTTTCAGTTTTTCAAACCCTTTATTAGCCTCTTGAGTCCATTTAAACTTTGGTTTTAGACTACCTTTAATAGTATCTAGGACTAGTGCACATATGCCACTGAAATTCCTTATGAATTTTCTATAGAATTGAGCTAAACCATGAAAACTCCTTACCTCTATTGTTGTGGTTGGTGTAGGCTAGTTTAGGATGGCTTCCACCTTGCTTGGATCCATCTTCAACATTCCTTGGGATACTACAAATCCTAGATAGACAATTTATTGCTTAAAGAACTCACAGTTCTCTTCTTGCAACCTTTTAAGAACCATCTCCACATGCTTCAAATGTTCTTCTGTTGTCTTGCTAAAAATTAGTATCTCATCAAGATAGACTACTACAAAGATCCCTGTGAAATCCTTAAGCACTTCATTCATTAGTCTCATGAAAGTGATAGGGGCATTTGAGAGGCCAAATGGCATCACATTCCACTTATATAAGCCATCATCTGTCTTAAAAGTTGTCTTCCACTCATCTCCATCCTTAATCCTGATTTGATGGTAGCCACTCTTGAGGTCCAACTTAGTGAAATACTGTGCTCCTCCAAGGCAATTCATTAAATCTTCTATTCTAGGGATAGGGAATCTATATCTGATTGTAATCCTATTGATTACTCTAGAATCAGTACAAATTGTCCACTTACCTCCTTTCTTTTTTTCTAATACCACTGGTACTGCACAAGGGCTGATGCTCTTTTGAATCAATCCTTGATCCAATAATTCTTGCACTTGCCTAGCCACCTCTTGGTTCTGCTTAGGTGTAATCTTGTATGCTGCTTTGTTAGGTAATGAGGCTCCAAGTATGAAGTTAATTTTATGATTTATTGCTCTCTTTGGAGGTAAAGTTGTAGGTGTTCCATCACTGACTATGCTCTTGTACTTATCAAGCAACCTTTGGACTGCTTCTGGTAAGACTATCTTTTCAGCCTTTTCTTCCTCTTTGGACTGCATCATGATCACATATCCTTCATTCCCTTGGTGTAGTTCCTTAAGGAACTCCTTACCACTGCTCAACATGATGTTAGGTACCTTTGACTATCCTTCATCTTCCTCTATCAATGACTGCAGTTTGAATGTTCTTCCATCCTTTGTGAATGAGATGGTGTTTTCTTTCCCATCATAAATTTCACTTATGTCATATTTCCATGTTCTACCCAGTAGCATATGACATGCATCCATGGTCAATACATCAAAAACTAACTTGTCTTTATAGCCTCCAATTGAAAATTCCACTATTACTTGCTTATTAACTAAAACACTTTTCCCTTTGTTCAACCATGTGACCTTGTAGGGGTTATTGTGAGGTACCTTCTCCAATTTTAGCTTTGCTACTGCCTCCTCTAAGATTATGTTATCTATTGAACCCGAGTCTACTATGACCTTGAATACTTTACCAAGTATCTTGCACCTTACTCTGAATAGAGCTCTTCTTTGCTTAGGTTCCTCTTTAACTGGTTGTCTAATCAAAACCCTATTAAACATCAGATTCTCTCCTACCTCAAGTTCAATATGACTAATTTCAGATGCTTTAGGACTCATCATGTTCTCTTGTGCATAGGCCACTCTCTTTTCATTACTTGATGATGATTCTTTCTCCAGGAACCTATAAGTAGTGTGACCTAGTTGACTACAGTGATAACACTTCATGTTTGCAAAATAAGAACTGCTCCTGCTTGCTCCTCTTCCTCTGTTTGAACCTCCTTGAGGTCCTCTTCCTCTGTTAAATCCTCCTCTTGAAGATGTTTCACGACCATGCTCAGTGAGTTTTGATTCTCCTTGATTCTTTTGATCATTGCCTCTACCTTGGTAACCTCCATGTTATCCTCTTTGATCTCTGCCTTTGCCTCTACCCTTAGAAGACTGATCATGCTTCCTCTTATTCCTTTCCTCAATCTTTATGGCCAACTAATAACATTGATGTACTATTTTAGGACTCAAAAGAGCCAGCTCTTCTTGGATGTTCCACTTCAACCCATTTTGGTATCTAGCCACTTTGAGGCTCTCATCCTTTGTCACATTAGATATCAAGAAAAGATTTTGAACTCTTCAATATAAGTTTTTACATCTTGGTCCTTCTTCCTAAGACTTTTCCTCTTCTTGTGCAACTAAATCTCATAGTCATCTGGCATGTAGGCTTCCTTTACCTTAGCAACCATTCCTTTCCAAGTTGATATGGGTTGTTTGCCTTCTTTTTCCCTCTCAGTCTGAACAAACTTCCACCATGTCAAGGCTGATCCTCTCAACCTTGATTTAGCAACCTTCACCTTCTGTTCTTCAGTGACTCCATCACACTCAAAGTGATTCTCCATGCTTTCTATCCAATCCATGACCAAATAAGGATCCATTTTTCCACTAAACAATGGTATGCCCTCAAGTCCTTTTCCACTCAAGGCTTTCAATGCCTTCAAGAAAGGCTCCTCCTCCAAAACAGGGTCAGGTACAGGGACCTTGTCCTCCTCTGCAACCTCTTCTTCCTTTGGTACCTTTCATTCCAACCTTGCATTGTTCAACGCTTTCTCAAATTTCTCTATTCTCTCTTTCAACAACTTGTTATCCTCCTCTTGTCCTTCAACCATCTTGGCTAATTGTGAATTTGTCACCATGGTGGGAGTTTCACTTGACTCAATTTCTGACATATAAGCTACTTCCCCAAATATTTTTCTTGCTCTAATACCAATCTGATAGGGAGAGGGATTGAAGAAATCACTCACTAATTCCTACTCTTGGCCTTTCCTTATTAGACCTCCTTGGTGCCTTGCTCCACTATTCTAACCTATAAGTCCCTACTCCTGACTAGGAACCCTTGGTTTGTCTGACCAATCCCTCTTCTATCCACTTACTATCCTTCTACCAACCAATCTTTGTGCTTCGCCATGTTCTCTCCTTTGGCCCTTAATCTACCCTAAAGGCCAAATAACCTCAACCTTCTTCAAGGTTCTTGTAGGGGGTTTGAAGGTTTTTCAAAAGCTTCAAAATGGCCAATCTAAGGTCCTTTTTCAACCACAAACCTCCAACTTTCCACCACTTCCTCAAGGGTCCTTCCCTAGGGTTTGAAAGGCTAGTAGCCTTGAGCCCCCAATTAGGTCTCTGAATAGGGGTAAATTTCTTTTCCCTCCTAAACCCACCAAAGAATCTAGGTTCTTGGCTTAGGAATTATGTTTCCCCTACCCTCACCTCCAATATTCTTGTGGTTTCAAGCCTACTCAGGCCGTACGTTGTCCAGAAACCAAAATGCTCAAGAACCCTAGGGTTTCTAAGTTTCACAAAGCTATTCTCTAACTGTCAGAAAGTTATCACTCCAAAAAACTTAGTATAACCTCCTTCTGATCACCAGTTGCCAAAACCTTCCCCTAAATTCACAAGAAAGAATTTCTCAAAAACCTCTTTTCCCCTGCAAGATATGTCACTTTTTCTTCAAGACTGCCCCAACTGAGCCTGCTCTGGCTCACCTAGGGCATCCATTTGCTAGCATCCAATGAATTCACACAAAACCTAAAAATTAACCTATTTACAAGCATGGTGACTAAGCACTATTTCAAAAGGGCCATACAGATTGTATAGAGGAAAAGTGCTCTAGCACCACATCTTCAAAATACAGGCTAATTCAAAACAAAAATAAGAAAACACTAAACTATCTATAGAAATGTGCTTAAAAACTATACAAGAAGCTAACTAATGAATTCAAAATTCTTGAATGTGCACTACACTACATTCCATAGCTACATAGAAACAAAAGTAATCCATTGAACTCAAAAACAAGCTGCAAAATGTAGGAATCTCTGCATATAAAGTTGTTTCTCTTCAATCTTCAAATAGGTCACACAATAATACTGCGTCTAACCCTGCCTCAGGGTTGATTCATGTCTTTAATAGGCTACCAAAATCGTTGGGCTTCATGGGTCGGCCTTGAAGATGACCTAGAGCAAACATTGTAAAACACAATGTGTTTTCAAAACTTAGGCAATTTTCACAACCTAGCCAAAATGAAGAGCTAAAACTACTTAAATATTGTCAACCTCCTTCCAACTAATCAAAAACATTCCATAGATCACCTCTAATTGTCTAAATGACCTTATGAACAACACAATAAAATTTAGAGCTTCAACCAAAAACTTCAATAAAGTTGAACTTTGCCAGATGCTCCTACACCAAAAAGGGTAATAAGGAGACTAAAAAATAACTTTAAAATGCCTGAAAATGACTAACTATACTAACTAGGTGATGCACCAAATTGTTTTCTCATACCTATACCTTGTTTTCTTTGACTTACAATGGCTTAAAAATAAGTTCTACTACACAACCTATATATTTTAACATATCACCCATCAATATTTCATAAAAAGGGCACCAATTGATGATTTTTTGGAAGAAAAATGAGAGATTTCATAACCAAAACAACCCAATATGTTTTATCACAATTTACAACCTATTTGAATATGCTTAAATCTATTAACAATGTTTTTTTTTTATCATATTTTGAGGTTTTAAGATAAAACAAAACAAAACAAACCAACAAAGCATATATAACCTATCACATAAAAGGAAAAAGTTGAACTAAAGTTGATGCCAAAGAAGCATTACACAAGTGTTGATCGAAAATAGACTCTCTTCATTACTTGAAAATTGAAATTACATGAAAGAAATTCAATCATATGCTTCACTGATTTTGAGTTAACAATATAGTGACTTGTGCTAAGAAATCAAAAAGTTACAACCTACAAAAAAAAATGCAAGAACTTAAAATAAATGTGGATAGGAATTCCTTTTTATAAAACCCTTTACTAATCCCTAGAAACAAGTTAAAAATGAACATGTGACATGTGTCATAGTTGTTTTGAAAAGGTCAAATTTTTTGGGCATTCAACATTCTCTTCAATGCTGAGTTTTAATGTAGTTACAACTATTGGGTGATCCCATAATAGTGGTTTACAATTTTTGGCCAAACTGGACATTGAATTTTTTTTAAGCTAAATCTTCACAGTCGGGCACCTATAGCAATTAAACCATGAGGAATTTGAAGATGATGAAAACTAGAGTCTTGTCACATTCTTTTTATAGATTCTAAAAAAAAAATTCAAAAGTTTTGGAATCAAATTGCACTTCTTTCTCAATCTCCCACAAAAACTGGTTTTTTTCAAAACACAACATTTTAAAAAAGTGATGCACACCGTATAACACATAACTTTTTTTCCTTTAAGGATAAAATTCTATTTTTTTCAAATTTAGATTTGTAACTCTGATATCTAGTGCTTCCACTTGGTTAGATAGTTTTTTATTGAATTTTTTTCTTTAATCAAGTTTCAAAGTCAAATCAATTACAATTTAGACATAACATGACCATATAATGCATAACTTTTACTGTATGTGTTAATTTATTAATATTATTATTGGGTCAAGGGCTCCAATATCTAGTGCACTCATATTTTTCAAAAAAAAAATTTGATAATCTTCTATTTTTCCACATGTGCAGAACAAAGAGTTTTATTTTTGGTGAAAAACCTATATTTAATAAACTTAGAAAACAAATAGATAGTATAATCAAAACATATTAAAATTATATTCAATGGATATCTCATTTAGAGGGCAACCTGATACCAGTTGGGTTTTTGAGATTGCCTCCATTTTCATTCTCAAATCGAGCTTCAAAGTACAAAATTATGAGCAATTTTGGTGCCTAAGAGGATGTGGGTGAAAATAAGGGGGTTCGGTTGAACCATTATTCGATAGAACATAAATTAAATGTTCGGTCAAATGGGGGTTCGGCCGAACTAGTGTTTGACCAAACCCATTTAACATACAATAAAACAATAGATTCAAATGGGGTTTGGTCGAACCCCCTTTATTAAAAATTAATATTTAATATTAATATAAGTATAAATTATATTCTTTTTAAATTATAATAAATAATATACTTATTATTGCAATATATTTTAATAATTATATTATTATTATAATATATAACTATTAATATAATATTAAAAGTATATAATTAAAAAATATATATTATTATTATAATATTAAAAGTATATAGTTAAAAACTATATATTAATTTTTTCTAATCATGGCTTTTCAAATCTTGGATTTTCAGGCTCAACACGAGTGTCATGAAAACACTCTCCTCAGGCAAGATAACGAGAAGCTTCGCTTCAAGAACATGGAAATTAAAGAAGCCATGAGAAATTCCATATGCACCAACTGCAGAGGACTTGTTATTACTACATAAGTCAGTCTTCAAGAGCAACAAAGTTCTGCATATTGAGAATATTCAGTTGAAAGATGAGGTCTGTTTGTATAGCCTAACTAATTTGATGATTTGCATATTCCAAAATTTTGTATTCTCAAAATATAAACTATGGCTAAAAGGATTATGAGTCAATCCTTTTTTAGTTGTTCCTATTCTGATTCTAATGTATTTACAACCCTACAAACCTCCTAGATTTTATTTTCTCTAGAAATCTTTTTAGTGCAGTGATTTTCCCATAATGATGAAATTGCTTCATATCATATACTGTATAAGATTTAGAGACCCAGAAGGTTATTTTATTTTGATGCTTTAAATCGCCTGAGCAATGAAGTTGAAGATTCATTACCTTTGTGCTTATGGGTATTCTTTAATTATTCTTATGTTTCTTTTAATGGGCTTGCATGGATTTTTTCAACTAGAGACAATGGCAAGTATGGCTGGAAAATTTTACAGAAGGCCCATATCATTGACTTGAGAGAGAGATATGTAGGGAGTGGGAGAGAAAGGGAGTGTGGGGCTAGGAGGGAGAGACTTGAGAGAGAGAGGGGGGGAGTGGGAGAGAGATAAAGGGTAGGGGTATAATGGTTTAGGGTTTAAGGGTTAAGGGTAGAGGAGAGAGATGGAGAGGGGGTAGGAGGGAGAGACTTGAGAGAGAGAGAGAGGGGGGGGGATGGGAGAGACATAAAGGGTATGGGGTCCTAGGGTTTAAGGGTTAAGGGTAGAGGAGCTTGAGAGGGAGAGTGGCTAGGAGGGAGAGACTTTCAAGAGAGAGAGGGTAGGGAGTAGAAGGATTTAGGGTTTAAGGGTTAAGGGTAGAGGGGAGAGGGGGAGAGGGGGTAGGAGGGAGAGAATTGAGAGAGAGGGGTGGGGAGTGGGAGAGAGATAAAAGGGTAGGGGGTGTACAAAGGGTTTAGGGTTTGGATTTTAAGGGTGGGGAGAGAGTGAGGGGGTGGGAGGGAGATGCAGAGAGAGGGGGTGGGATGGAATAAAGGAGGTAGGGTTTAAAAAGGGTTAATGGTAGAGGGAGAGAGGAGGAACTTGAGAGAGGGGGAGTGGGAGAGAGATAGAGGGTAGAAAGTAGAAGGGTTTAGGGTTCAAGGGTTTAGGGTAGAGGGGAGAGGGGGAGATGGGGTAGGAGGGAGAGACTTGAGAGAGAGGGGGGAAGTGGGAGAGAGATAAAGGGTAGGGTTTAAGAGTTTAGAGTAGTGGGGAGAGAGGGAGAGGGGGTGGGAGAGAGAGACTTGAGAGAGAGTGGGGGTGGAGTGGGAGAGAGATAAAGG
>VDFB02316176.1:0-10534 GCA_007258455.2 Sequoia sempervirens
TCTTTCTCATATTGTTGGATTTAAGTCTTGCATTGCTTACATTTTAGGTCATTTTTTGTAATACTTTGATCTCTACCATTTTCTCACTACAGTTTAGAATTTAGAGGAACATTTTAACTTTGAGGTATGTTCATTCAAATTCTCCACTCTAAATTTTCTTTGATATATCACCTAACATTTATTTTGGTTTTCTCACTTGTTTATTTTTCTTTCCTCTAGTTTAACAACTCAAAAATGTTCTTTGATAAGTGCATCTCCTTGTTAACCATGGGTGAACTGTGACTAATGATGGTAATATTATTCTTTGGGCACTCTCATGGTTGTTGTGTTGTGAAGAAGGGTGGTATTAATAAAAAATCTTGTGAAAATTGGACTTGATGTTTATAGGATTAGAGTTAATAATGGCATCTAATTGTTTTTTATTAGAGGTAAACAGGTTTTAAAGGGGCCCCGAAACCCTATACAAAAAAGGAAAGTTGTCTCAAAATATAACTAAATTGAATATTCAATAGCCAAAACGTAGCAAGACAACAGTCAGATAGCAGCCAAAAAGTAGGAACCAAAACACAAGACTACATATTCTTCAGAATATTTGTAGCTTACGTGTTGCTCTCAATAGTCTTATGTTGTGCATCCATGACTTCAGACATATCTTTGGCAGGAACCCCAACTTGCATCTTTGTCTTATTGTGAGTTCTAGCACCGGGCCCCAAAGCATTTACCACATTAACCAAAAGATCCTGCGAACTGGCAGCCTTATCAACTGAAGCTTCCTCCACCACCTGCCTTTCATTAGCGACATCTTTCTCACCAAGAGCTCCCTCCATCCATTTCTTGGCCTTCTCATTGAGAATAGAATGGACCTTAGCCTCATACCTCATAGCAGATTTAGTCCCTTCAACGACCTTATCAAATTTGATGGTATCTAATTGTTAGCATCCATAGAGCTCTTCTTTTTCTCACTTTGAAACCAAAATTATATTTCCTTTCACTTGTTAAACTTTAGGGCAATGGTTCTTTTCATTTATTATTATCAACTTGATTTGAGTTATGAACTTCCATTTTGTTTCAAGGAATTTTTATTAGCATATCTCAAAATTTTAGTGATTTGAAAAATTAATAATGTTTCTAGGTCTTCAACGTGCATATGATGATAAATCATAAAATACTACCCTTGATGTAATTTCTCTTTAGTGGCATAGCTCACTAATCGTTAGTTCTTTATGGATTGATTTTTTTGGAATTTTGTTAGTAACTATATTGTAGCTATTGGTGTGATTATTTAGTGTCTTTCATTATTTTTAATTTTTTCATATTGTTTTATTAGGGAGTGCATTGTTGTTTTGGAGGGTGGTGGTTTGTAGTTTTGCATGAGTGTAATTCTAATAGATAGAAGTTGTTCAATAGTATTTCCTATGTATCAGTATTGGTTTTTTCTTCTAAGGGAACAAATAAATTTTTATTAGAATAAATAAATAAAGTTTGTTTCATCTATGGTTATGTTGTGTTTCTTTGTTGTCTATTTTCACTAATTATCAACCAAGATAGAGTTGGTATGGGTAGCTTCAAAGAAAAAAATTGTATTAGTTTTTGGTATCAAAGCATCGAAATATGTTGGGAGTAGAGAAATCATGAGAGTAGTTCTAAATAACTTAGAGCACTAGAGGAGAGTTGTGGTTGTGGCCATGGATGTAGAAAGTAGAGATCAGCTATAGAGTTATCTTATTTGTTGATTTCTATTTGAATTAAAATTATTTAACTTGCAATAATAGTGGTTGTTTTTGTTAGTTAAGCTTGTGATAGCCTAGAAGGGGTTCTCATGAATTGGGGAAGGGGTAGGGGAATATAGGCCTTTGAAGAATTGTTGATGAATGGTTTAGAATATTAGAAGCCATTGAGTTTGTGTTATTGTTGTTAATTTGAACATGCACCCTTTGTTGAATGATGAATTCAATTGCTCAATGAAAATATGGGAAAGATCTTAAAGTGTGGGACCTTGCAGATGAGATCAAACCTCTAGGTGAAGGGTATGTTATATCTTTAACCTAGATGCAAAGTACTAATCCAACCCAACACTAATAATTCTACAACTAATTGTATCCTATTGATCTCTCAAGAAAAAGGGAAATAATGAATGTGTGAAATAGAAAGGGTGGTGATGCACCTAGATTAATGGTTTCTTCCTGCTCAAAAAAACATAAAAAGTTGAATAAAATTTGAGAACCTACAAAAATCTCTATTATAGCAAATCCTAGAAGTATGTATGGAGACTAGAGCTTGACAAGTACTAAAAGGGAAAAAGAGTATCCATTGTCAACTCTTGCAAACACTAGTACAAAAACAACAATAAACTACTGAAAAAACTACTAAAAACTACTTATAAATGACTACAGTTGGTCACGTGACCATTAGTAGTTTATTGCCAGTCATATATAACGCGACCAGATTGATGACTAAACCATTTTTAGTCATTTATTGGTTGTTTTGATTGATCAATTTGGTATTATATCTAGTTGTTGATTTAGTCATTCATTGTTGTGATCTAGTCACTTATTTAGTCACTTTTTTTCACTAATATATTTATTCATCGATTTAGTCATTGATTTTTGTAATCTAGTCACTTGTTTAGTCATTTTTTATTCACTGATATATTTCACCGGTCGCTTATTTAGTTGTTGATTCAGTCATTGATTGTTGTAATCTAGTCACTTATTTAGTCATTTGTTTATTCATTGATATATTTAGTCATTGATTGTTGTTAATTGGTCACTTATTTAGTCATTTTTATTCATTGATTTTTGTGCATTGGTAGTGTATTTAGTCATTTTTATTCATTGATTTCACTGATCATATATCTAGTCATATTTATTCACTATTCACTATTTTTTGTCAATTGGTAGTATATTTAGTCAATTTAATTATTAATTGATGTCAATTAGTAGTATATTTAGTCATTTTAATTGACTAATATTTGAGGATTCAAACATAAAACACAGAAATACATCCGACATCAATTACACACAGCAGATAGCCATTGAAAGGAAGGAAAAATTGAACTTTATTAATAAAAGAAAGGTGTTTGAGTTATAGCACAAATAGAGTAACTACAATTGACATTTCAATCAAGGCGAAAATCTGAGTTACAATATTGGAAAGCGTTACAAGAAAACTTTCAATGCTCTTTTTGCGTGGTGGAAACTTTTATGCTGACGCCTGACTGGCTTATGCCCCTTTCATCTCGCAAACACAACATGGGCAATCGCTGGAGCAAGTTGTAGCGATGTAGAATCAAAGGAGTGTTGATGGTGTCCCATATATGAAGCTCTCTCCGCCAACAGATCAATAATAGCCAATGAATATTTGCCTCCTTTTATATACAGCGACTACATCGATGAGGCAATAGGGTGTTTTGCCTTTTCATGTGAATGAAGTTGTGCCTCAATACAACCAACAAAATTAATATTAGTCATAATTTAGAAAGAATAAAAGTGCATTGTATATTGCAATTTTACAAAATAAAGTCAAACACAGTAGAAAGATAAATCAATTAAAAAATTGTAGCCTTGTCAACAAATGCCTTAAACAGAGTGTTCAACATAGGCCTAAAATATGCATATTGAACCCTTGATTTTAGAACCTTGTTCAAAATTTAGGAAAGTTGATACGCTCATATTATAGAATGAAGTTGGCATATTATATAATGAAGGCTATCGACACTAACCAAACTGGAAAAACATTATCAATAGAAATTTCCTGGAAACCAAGCCCAAGAATGCTATCAGACTTGGAAAACAAAAATTTCAACCTTGGTTCATGTGTTGTCTCAGTAAAGACCTACACCATTAAAGAATCTATTTTTACATAAATTCCAAATTAAGTTGATGAGAAAATATCTTTGATATCCAACCAGGAAGCCTTAACATCCAAAAATTACTAACCTAATGTTTCACAACTTTCCCAACTGTGACATCATCTTTACTTAAGAAACCGGATATTGATCCACTGCTATATTGAATCTCACAGGATTCTCCTTCACAAACAAAAAATGATTTATATTAATTTTTTACCAACTTCCTTAATATCCCCATGTAAGCAGACTAAACTAAGTACTGAGGTTAGGGGTTTGAAATAGAGTACCATATTCTTGGTATGTGATTGACTTCTGTGACTTGTATGTGGATAAATAGCAAATGGATTGCACTAAAAGTCATTGTTAATCATTATTTACAATAAACAAAAAATCTCTTTAATTAAAATAATCCTTCGAAATTTAGGTTGAATACACTGAGTCACGAGTTCCCTAGTCTCCCGTCCGTGATACTGCGGGCGTCGCCAACGCCGCTTGAGATCCGTTAAAAAGTTACTGGCGCCAGGCTGCTGCGCGGTTATAGGGAATGCGTGCTACCCGATTCTGATAAAATCGCTGATGCAATTAATTTCTAAGAGAGCTAATTTCACTATCGTCAATCATCAATCTATTTTTTTGTATTATAATTCCCGGAATTGAGAATTTTGAATGTGGCCGAAACTAACATGATACCAAATATTTGGCAAAATGTAAGGTACAAAATGAATTGTTTGAAAATTCCTCAAGGGAACCTGCATCATGGAATGAAATGATGCAGTTGTAGAATATATTTTTAGAAATGGATTTTTGCAAAGGAAGCTCTCAAATATTTGAATTAATGAAGCACTGGAACATAGACATTGTGCTGTTCTAGATGTGCAGTCTTTAGGATTTAGTGGATGAGGGTTGCACATACTTCTACATTCGGTAGCAACTATTGCATTACATATATAGTTGATCATTAGGTGTGAATGGTTGACCTTCATGCCCATATTGGCTATCTTGAGGATACCCTAAACATTATTACTAAGATGCCAATTAAACCTTTGGTTCCTGTGGATCATATATGAATATAGGTTGAGTATTCCAGTAACACTACTTTTTTAGTTGGATCCTAAAAATGCTGCAACTTATTTTCTTCTTTAAAACATTTACGCAGAAGCGGGCAAGTGTGGTGAGGTTAAAATGGTAAGGATATTGATGAAAGATAGAGGAATTAAAAGATACCTGCATGTAGTTGGATTGAAGGGCATAAAATGGTACATGCTTTTTTGTGTAGGAGATAGATCAATCCCACAAACATGGGAGATCTATGCAAAATTAGAGAAATTGGCTTGGCAAATGAAGTTAGCAGGGTATTTCCAGATTCAATACTTTTACTCAATGTTGTGGAATGAAAAAGTCGTTTATATTTTACCATAGTTGTGAATTTGGTTTTTAAACATGGCACGGTATTAAAGAGTTGTTAGAACCTTTAGTGGCTGGATTTTCCTGCCCATCTAAATTCATCTCCAAGATTGTTGCAAGAGAAATTGTTCTAAGAGATGTGAACCATTTCCATCATTTTAAATAGGGACAATGTTCTTGTGGAGAATATTGGTGATGCTAAATGAAACAATCTAAAAACTAGGATAATAATGTGCACTACATCAGATATCTAGTAATAACAAAGGGACATCCATCAAAGCATAACAACAGGGATTTTTTTTCTCATATGTTGTAGTTACAAGTACCTTGCTAGACATACATGAAATGCGGAAGCAATATACACAAGGCAAGAAAACTATTTCAAAAAAATGTCTCAAAGAAATGTGATATTTTTTTTATAGTTTAACCGTGATACCACACCATTTTAACATGATCCTTGCGGCGATGTGGTATGTTACCACTACACCGCACCATTATTGCTTGACCTTTGCGATAATACAGGATGTTACCACTATACTGCACCATTATTGCTTGACCTTTGCAATAATACAAGATGTTACCACTACACCACACCATTATTGTTCGGCCTTCACAGTAATGCGGGATGTTATCGCTACACCACACCATGTCTTCTTAGCTCTTGTGGGGATGCGGAAGAAGTATTTGAGTTACTACCATACCACACATTTATTGCTCGACCTTCGCAGTAATGCGAGATGTTACCACTACACCGCACTGTCTTCTTGGCTCTTGTGGTATGGTGGTATTATGAAACTTGTCATGACCATCTACTACCTTGACACAATAGTCTTATGAAACTTGTCAATATTTATGGGCACCTTTTAAATTGCATTCAGATCTATAAGGAAACTATCCTATAGGGATGACAGTCCCAAGAAACATGGAAATGGTTACACCAATAAATAGTTAACTAGAAACCATGAATTTTCAATGCATAATGGAGAATATACAAAGAGTTAAGTCAGTGAGTAAACATCCTTGGAGAATTGTCATAAAAGTATGAAAATATAAGAGTTCGTAGTAGAAAATAATATACCCCCAAAGACCTAACAGTCATAATAGACCTAGTGATAGCTTTTAGAGTCATAAGAATAAATTCATAAGAGAATAGATGCAAGAGTGTGAAAAGACACTAAGATGGAAGGTTAGTTGGTAGAGTTGAAGAATCAAACTTGTAGTGAGAAGGTAGGGAGAACAAAGTAATTTATAGTCAAAATCATCATGGCAGTTTCTCAGGTGACTATATTTGGGCAAGGAGAGAACTTAGTGACAACATTACCATCAAAACAATAAGGATACTCAAAACCTTACCAAACCCTAGGGCCTTTTTCATCACCTTGTAGAGATTTCAAACATGCATGAAAATATTTCACAGAGACTAAAATCATCTCTATTTTTTATGATCACAAAAAGTAACAAAAATTTAGATTTACAAGTGATGAAAAGAAGTACATGGAAAGTAAATTATGCTAAATTTTTTTTTATTTTTTAAACTTAACCATTAACTATCCAATACAATCTAACAAAATACAAATATACAATGAAATATTATGATTAACAAAATGATAATTTGAACGGTTATCTTAAGGTAGACAAAAAAAATTGTGCAAGTGAAAAATAACACCCTTAGATTATTCTGAACAAATAACATTTTCATTTACATCATTTTCAAGCAACAATTTTTTAGATCCGTCCAACTTGTCATGCCTAGAATTTTCAACAAGAAAACTCACATAATTTTTGAACTATTTTTTTTTTTTAAATCTAATTAGCATTGCAATTATCGTGATGAGATAAGAGGGTTGCAAGCGTTACTACCAACAGACTTAATATTTTGTTTGCGTCCTTGTCCATGCATGCCACTATGGCGATGAATTATCCTAACTTAATCAAATTGATTTAATTAGAGATTTGTTATAATAAATCTAACATTTGTGTGATTTAGTTAAAAGACCCAATGATCTAAAATAACAGAATATTATTGTTATTTAAGAATATGGGTACCATTAATAGTGTTATTTGATAATCTACAATTCACTTATATTCCCACTTTTCATACATCATCAATATAATATTTATCTAATGTAATCATTATTCAATACCATTCACAATAGTAATTATAATAATTATTTTAAAATTACCTCTTAACTAATTATTAAATTATCTAAGTTTACCATTTAAGTAATTGTAATGGCAACCAAGAATTAGTTAAGTTTATGTAATGCCCATAATTTTGCACGAAGAAAACACAACCATCATTTTTTATTTTTTTTTAAATACCACCCTTATTAAGTGCACAACTTAATATTAAGAACACTAGTAATATCTATATTTAATATCTATATTAAGTGCACAATTTAATATTAATATCACTATTAATTACCAATTCTATGTTTACTTCTAATTACATCAAGATCATTATTCATTTATGCTAAATTTAATGATAGTTTTACCAACTATAACATTTACTATTAGTTTTATCATTTATTAATAATCTTTCCATTTAATTTTACTATCAATTTTACCAACTAATAATTATGTACTAATCAAACATCTAAACATATTCTTTTTACTTAAGAATGGTATTATTACTACACTTGTAAAAATAAATCTTACTACTATTCACATAGTTAAATGCTTTTGCTATTTATTTTACTCCCAATTTGACTATCCCACTAATGTGATTGTATGCCCAAGTTTTTAACTAGAAAAATAGCATGATTTTATTTATTTTTAACTAAATAATTTTGGTGTAACAAGTTGTACCTTTTTTTTAAGGATCATGATAGTATTATTTTGAAAGTCAATTTAATATTATAACATTGTCTAATAATAACATAAAATTTACTCTTCAAATATATCCAATATTTTAGTAATTTTATTAACCACCAATAATAATATTTTAATTAATATAATAATTAATTAAATTTACCACTCAAATATTTATTATCATATTAGTAAATTTCTACCTTTCTATATTACTAATATTACCCTCAATATTGTTTTCAGCAAGAAAACCTAACAATTCATTTTTATTTTATTTTTTTCTTTTTAACTCAATAGAGATTAATGATTTCTGCTGCCTATAGTTTCCTAATACCATCTCAAGGCTTAAATAGAAAATACCACACACTAGTTTAATATTACTATCATTTTTATTCAATAAGTGTATTAATCTTTAGCACAGATACGCTTATCAATCTTAATATCGTTTTAACAATATTAAATGTGTATCCATATATATTTATACCATACTATAATACCCCATATATACATTCAATATTTATGTATAATATTATTAAATCTCAAAGTGACTTCAATTATTACTCACTGATAAATTTATATAGATTTATTTTTTTTTTGTAAATGTTATGTGAGAAAGAAGGAACTACTTATCTTTGCACATATTTATTTTTACTATTCTTACACCTTCTTAACCGTCAATGTTGTTTAAATTGATGGCACTTGTCAATCTTGAAATTCGTTTGAACTTTATTAGTGTAAATCTTAATATCAATTCAATATTCAATTCACGAGAACACCATTTAGAGGTTATGCTAGTATATTCTCACTATAATGATAGTGGCACCCACCTCTACATTGTGCAGGTTACTACTTTGATTTCTTGTTGACAATAATGCTAACACCATATTGATTTTTCCCCACAATTAGTTTCCTAAAGTAAACAATGATTGTATTATTATATTTTATTTATTTATTATTTTTTTCTGGGTTAAAACTAAATCAATTTCAAATGCTCGAGTATTATTTCTATTGCTGCTATCATGCTAATTTCACTTAATATGCTTATTTTTAATGCCGAATCTGACTATCGAGATTAGTACAAATTTTGTTTTTATAAATATGGCTAGTAGCATTAATTATTGATTCTATTTTCGTTTAACCTAAACAATCATAAGATTATTTAATTTTGGTTCAACATTAAATGTGTGGCTGCCATCTAATCTACAAAATGACTACTGGTAATTTTAGAGCAAACAACTGGTTCATCCTTGGTCAGGCCGATGCCGTCAAGCTTCTGCATGAATTTTAATTCCCAGGTAGCATAGATAATGAGGGGAAAACTGTTGTTGGAGGGAAGTAAACAGCTATGCATTACGCTGCTATGCTTGAAGGTGAAATAAAGCTTTTGATTTATTGACTTAATGTTTTCTAAATATGCAAGCTAAGAGGAAGTAACTATAGAAGAGGAAAAGGATGATAACCATGAACTAGATCTCCATGATTCAACTAACACAGAACATGTGACCCCTCTTTTCTAATTTCCTTTTTAGAATCTTTCTCTCGAAATAAGTTCTTAGTAGTTCTGGTGAAGTGTGACAATCTTCATTCGCCCTTCAATAACAGTAGTTCATATAATATTTTCTATTACTCTGTTTTACTATATATGATATGGGTTTCTAACACCCTTCCCCAAGTTCTGTCCTGCACCCTACAGATAGTAAAAATTCTTGTAATTCTTTTAGAGAAGGAAAGGACATGCATATACGGTCCACAGGGATCCATTTCCTACTTTACTTAAAATTACCTTCCCACTGTAATGAACATTAGGTAGGATAGATCGTGGTGCATATCTACCATCAACCTTTTTAATCATAAATGTTCATATATTCAAAACTGTGTATCTAGTAAACTGTGTGCACATATTGAAGAAATATGATGAGTTTTCTCTTTTATTTAATTTAAATTTATTTTCTTATTAAGGGTAATTCTCCAATAAGTGCTTAAATGTTGAGAAGGAATAATTTTCAATATTTTGATCAAACTAATTATTTTCACCTTCATTTTCACTTTATCAACTTTCTTCTTAATATTCTGAAACAAGAAACAAATGATGCATAAAAGTACTTAGAAGAACACTGGTTTTTATCTTCTTCTTCTTCTTTTTTACTTTAATTTCTATGACTAGGAATTTGAATAGAATACACATCTAACAAAATAAAATACCATAATTTTCCTTTCTAGTTGTAAGGAATATATTTAACACTATATGATTATTACATGGAACTAATGTATATTGGAAGAACATAGGAAAGATCATTGTAACCCAAATATCATATTTTTTCTTGTTTTCCATCCTCTTTCGTGTATAACAAATCACCAAATTTTCATATTACAAACAACTTTAAATAAATACCATGAAGGAAACACAACTGTTTAAGGCTTGCTCTCCACCCTACCGTAATGGCGTCATGGAGCCTCGTGGGCTCTAGCCAT
>VDFB02316178.1:0-21901 GCA_007258455.2 Sequoia sempervirens
CTCCTCTGCAAGCCTTCTAGATGTTTCAAACCAATGATATTCCTTTTTACATTTTCTAATGCCTTCCTTATTGATTCTTTTCCCTATCACACAAAATTTATTATCCAATCTTCAAACACATTTATTTTATGTTTCAACCCTTCAACAATGTGCACTTGTTCTTTTGACATCAATACTAGATAATGTGCACTTGTTCTTTTGACATCAATAATAGATTTTGTCACAACTTAGTCATGGAATGACTGGGTTGAGCTACAACTCAAATAAAATTCTCTAAATGGGAAATTCATTCTTTCAGTTCTCTCTTCTTCTGCTTATCCTTCCTCACATAGGAAGTTGTCAATTCAAAATTCATTCTCATTTGTTCTAATTCCTACTCCCATGAGGAATTTCCTAGATTTATCATAGTAAGTTGATAATCGGTAGCCATCACTTCATGCTTTTATTTTTGTCCTATAGGCATGGCTATTTGGAGATTTTTCCTTGCATCTAAATTTTTATTAACATGTCTAGTTCTTGCTTTAGCCTTGTGATTAGGGGTTTCTATCTCCTACACTAATATACTAAAATCAAGAGGCTCTATTGGAGCCTAAAATTTCATGCAAATTTTGGGTTCCCATATTCAAAGAATTGATTTTAGCACTCATAAGTAAAGTTGAAAAATCTGCTAATGTAGCTCATTTTGAAAAATCATAACTTTGGATTTGTTTGTTTTTATGCCAAACCACTTTGCAAACATGTTCATCTACCATATGGGAGTATGCATGCCATTTTTCAGCTTCATCTGATCAGTTTTGACAATTTTTTAGAGGGCCAATTTTAAGGGTTTTTGAGAAAATCTGCTGTCAGTATAGTGAAGAATCTGTTAAAATGGTCAAATTTGAGGGTGAATATTAAGCAAATGGATGATGATAATGACAAACTGATTGGCGCCTTCAATTCTGTATGCCAAATTCTACCTCCATGCCAATTTTCAGGTCTCCAGGGAATCATTTGATATTTTTGCAAAGCCAAAACTAAATGAATTTTACACAGTTTGGAAATTGTATTTCTAGAACAGCTACAACATGGTCAACTTTGGTGTTTGATATTTCATGAATGGAGATGGTTGGTGAAAAAATCTCTTTCAAACATGTTCACCATGCCTAAATAAGATAATATCCAAATTTATAGCTTCTCAAGATCACATTTGATATTTTTTCAAAACGGGCAAATGGAGGATTATAATTGATCTTGACAGTGGTAATTTTAAAAAAATGTTGAGTAAGCAACTTTGGAAATTTATAGTTTGCAATTCTGAAAACTTCATGACAAAAAATTTGACGAGCATACTCTCCTATCACAACTCAACATGTATATTCATTTTTATGGTCATCAGAGGAGCTCTGAAATGCTTTTTAATTGTTTCACTACTGCTCTCAGGCTAGATTTGGCACTCTAAAAAAATTGCAAATTTTGAAATTCTAAGAACGACCTAGTTGGTGTTTTGGCCTAAAATGTCTCCAGTTTCAATTTTGTTGGATGTTGAGCTCATTTGGTTTAGTAATTTAAATTTTCATTTTTCTTGCTACATACTCCGACAGGGCCAGTTTACAAAGGAAGTACCTTGATTTGGAAAGCTGTTCAAAATCCGTAAAAAACCCACTTCCAAAATAATTGATCACGGTCACTTACAAATTTTAGTGGCTCCAAGATGCTCCGTGTTCCCACGGTGAAATTAATTTATTTGCTTTCTAGCCAAAATTGAAAAATTCTTTCTTAAGTTCTAAAGTTCAAATGGTATATATTTTAAAACATTAGGTATGTTTTAAAATGAATATGGATGCTTTCAAAACCATAAATATTTCATTGTTTTATAAAGTTTAAACTTTGGAAAATATTTGGAAAATAAATAAGCAATGAAGAAATTTATCGGCAAGAGAATCAAAGTCGGATTGAAGTGTTATCGATGAGAGTTTGTCATGCCTTGAAGGAGGAATAAATATTCAAAATAATTTTATCAATACAATATGGGTAAAATCCAAAAGGAATGAAATTACAGGAGTAATAAAATGAGAAATTATAGAATAAAGGTGAAGATGGAGATAAAATATTTTCTTCATAAAGTAAAATATTCTCATTGAAATACGAAATAATTTTGCCAAAGGCGAGATAATTATTTTACCTAGAATATTTAAATGATTGAAAGTAAATTTTCACGAAGAAAAATAAAGGAAAAAAATGCTTTGAAGTGGGTGATTATTTTTGTTGAATAAAGATGAACAAATTAAATACAAAGTAAAACACCTTCACGAGGATGGGAAATATTTTCACCAAGGGAGTTAAAAGGCGGGTAATTACTTTTTGGAGTGAAAAAGTAAAGATCACCAACAAAGGAATTAAAGCTTATTGTGAAGTGATTTTCACAGAGACAAAGTTAACAAAGATTAAAAATGTTTAATTTGCCAAAAGGCAACTAATTAAATATTTTATTTTCTAAAGTGCTGCACCGAAAGGAAGAGTTGTACTAGACAGATACTGAGAAGAGTTGTAACCCTAAAATAATGTATATTTTTCAAATGAAATTAGAGAGGATTAGATTGAGGAGAAATAAGTGGGTTAGGTAATTGGATAGGGTTAACTGTTGCTGAAATAAAATATCATGTTGTATATTGTAAAATCCTTTCAAATTATTTAATGGAGAAGAATGCATAAATTTGGTGAAATCCTTTCTTGGTGTTCAATTTTTGTGATGAAATTATTTACATTTTTTATCTGGTTGTCTCCAACTTGAGGTCTTTTAATAATTTAAATCAGTTTATCAAATATATCTTTGATTTATCGAAATGTATTCCCATTTTGTGTGAATTAATCAATTGGTGTCTACAAGTCATATTTAAATTCTTTTGGATGAATCACAGTGATTTAAAGATTTCTTTGGGTAATTGAAGAAGAGCCTAGTAAGAAAATATTCTAGCACAATTTATTCAAGTCATAAATTTAGTGAAGTTTTATGCCAGTCATAGAACCTCATTCTCAAAATGCCTAGCAACTAGAGTTAAGCCAAAAGGGGGGAAACACATATCATTTACCTCTTGACTCCATTAGCCCAACAGAAGTAGGTACTAGTCACACCATCCACATCTTAGAATTCTATAAAATATTTGTTCAAAAAACATTCACATTTCAAGTTTAATATTAGGAGTAGGAGTAGTTTGCAAGCTTTTATCTATTACATTTGTGCCATCATAATAGATCCATCAATTTAGTCAATTCATACAACCTTAATTTTTCTTTACTCATATAGGTACACCTGCCTAGGTCTAGTAGCACCTGAAGAGTAGAAGGTCTAAACCATTTGGCCTTGTCTGTTACCCTAAAACATACCAAGAGATTGGCAACCTCTTGAGGTATTTTACCTGCGTTTTTTAGAGCTAACAGGCACCAAAACCACTACCATAGGTGGAGCTAATTTCCTGAATAACCAATCATGTGCTTCTTCATCTTGCCTCACTTCTTCGTGACCTTGGTCCTACAGGCCAAAATTCTAAGGAACATTCTCCTCTAACTCTTCATTATTAGATATTATGCCTCTTGAATATTTCACATTCTCCACTCCTAGTAGCAAGGACTCTAGATTTCCATGGCCTAGATTTCTACGTTTAGTCTCTATTTTCTCTTTTTTAGTGTTTATATTCTCTTGTCCTATCTCTTCCTTTTCAACACTCTCCTCTAGAGTGACTTGTCTATGTTGTCCTAAGGCATCAAGATTTTTGCTACTCCCCTATTCCTTGTCTAGGGTTTGAGACAGTTCTACATATGGATTTATCCCTTGTTTTTTAGACCATTGAATAATGGTTTTTGTATATCCCTTGGTAAAGGTTGATACTTAATTGTACCATCATCAAGTGGATACTCATTCTCTTCATCCTAATCGATTATGGAAATGGGACTTTTAACTATAGTGGCCCCTATTTCTTTTTGTGGAGATACCACCTTTCTTGCATTAACTTACTCCGGATTTCCCACCTCTTGAGTGACTTCCCCCACTAAAAAATCTATTTCTTCTTTATATTTTAGACCTAATTTAGTATTTTGTGACTCTTCTATTATGGGATACATCATTGAGCTCCCTCCAAACTGGTTCTCCTTAAACTATTGTATTATAGCAAACCATTTTTCTACCTCCTTCACAACCTGTTCTATAGTAACTTCTAGCCCTTCCTCTTTAATCAAGGGTGTTCCCCTCAAAGTCATCCTCATTATTTTCATGATAACATAACGAAAATATGTAAACATAACAACCAATTTCTATGATGTTGACCTTGTCCTTTCATATAATTGTGCTTTTATAATTATTTCTTTTAGAGTCAAGGGCTACTCTCTTGGCAATTCCCTAATTGGAACATGTGGTTGTGAAGCCTCTGAAAGTCCTTTTCTTGGAATATCAGGTATTTCTTCTCTACTCTATTCAACAACTCTAGCTTCAAAAACTCTTCTTTTCTTTTCCACAACCTCGTCATACCCTAATTCTCTTACCTTTCTCTATTTTGTCTTTCTACCTTGGGGGTATGTGGGCGTTATTCCAACTTCTCTTATCACCTAGAGGTAACTATTTATCCATGATTGAGTATAATCCATCACTTGCTTGGAAATATCTTCAAGGGTCACTACCTCTTGTCATCCCTAGTCTAGGTCTAGGATAGGTTCACCATATACTTTATCTAATTCATAAGTGGGACTATTTACCTCCATATTATCAACATCCATTTTCTCAAGAGCATTGTGTGTTTCATAAGAATTCTCTTGGGCTAATGACAATATCTGGTAGGATTCCTACCTTCCATCATGGTCATTTTCAAAACTATACCAGAAGTCCTCCAATTGGGGCTCATGATCATACTTGTTTATTTTTTTATCCAACCATTCCACTGGATCATAATTGTACCTCTTAAACATGAAGAACTCAAATCCATATGATTGCAATTCATGTTCACAGAGCTTGGAACTCTTAAAATAAATACACTTGTAATTCCCAATAGTGATAGGAAATTTCACCAGTCCTTTTTTGTGTAGCTACAAAAAGGCATCGTGAGATGGTATTAGCTTCCTCACAAGCTCAAACAACACTATTTTATATGTGGGATACCTGGGCTACATATAGGTGTAACCATTGAACCCTTCAACTCTAGTATAAGTAAATCCAAGGAACTAAATGAACCAACATCTTGTAGTGTGTATAGAATCATGTGCTTTGAGGGACAATCTCTTTGCTTCATCTCCCTCCTTTAATCTAATCAGATTCATGGAAAATACATCATTTACCCTTTGGTAATATTCTTTATACCCTCCAGCAGTAATCTATAGAAATTTTTTGTAGATTAATTTATTTCTTGGTTCCCACTCTATCCAACCCCTAATTATTAGCTCTTAAGGCACAATAACAGACAATATATGAGGATGAATAGCTGTTTCTGGATTCGATTGTGTAAGCTTTTTTGATTCAAAAAAGCTTACACAATCGAATCCAGAAACAACTATTCATACTCTTATGGATTGTGGAAATCTAATTACTTTGAATATATGAGGACATAGTGAGCCATTGGGTATTTTCAAATTTATATATCATCTCATGTAGTCTATCACTAGTAAACCTTATGTATTGAATTTAAACAATTTATTCCCTCATTTTCTTGATACTTTTGAACATCCATGGTTCAATTTTGTTGGCATCTCTGTAACCAACCATTCTACATAGAATTTATCATGTCTTTGATTTCCTAAGTGAATATGACCTTACAATGTGCTTCAACATCTTTTCCAAATTTTCTTGGAACCATTTTGACATCATGACCTTTTTTTCTATACTTCTATGCTCATATAGGCTTCTATAAAATCCTCCACTTTCAATACATTTATTCTAGTAGACATAGGGAGCCCAAATGTGTACATAATGTTGTCTACTGAAAGGTTTGCATAAACTCTCCCTTCCTTGATGACTACACTTCTTTCTTCATCATACCACTTCATACTTTCTAGGACCAATTTAGGGGCTTCCATGGCTAATGGGAACCCTTCCACCAAGTGTATTCCACTCACAACCATGTTCATAGTACATTGGAAAGCATCCAACTATTGGGTTCTTCAAACAAACTAATGTTCATTCAAATCTCCCACATGGGTATCCATTATCATCCCATAGGTGGGCATCACTTGCTAGACAATAAATTCAAACTACTCCTTAGGTTCCTTCTTCCATGAAGTGATCATGTCTCCATCAATTTCCTACATGATTATTGTATATATACTATGCATATGAATTAGGGCTAGTTCTAACCATACATTCCTAATAGTTCATCAAAATTCTTTACCCACAATCTTTTATTTATTTAAATTAGGTTAAATCCCATCAAATTAAACAACATTTCTTTTGGAAATTACCTAGAAGAAACATTATTTCACTAAAATCAAGCATTCATGAAAGAAATTATAGAGCTCAAGAGAAATATTTGATTTGGTTAATAGCAAGGTCGAATAGACACAAAATTAGACTTTGGTAATCACATATTTTTTGAATCTTGATATTTAATTTCCTTCATGTGCCTCGACTATAATTTTAATGTGTTACTGACCTTATGAATATGTTACCTTGCATGCAATAATGTATTGCAAAAACAACTACATGCTTGAGGTGGTGCCAAGTATGTGTTTTTTTCCACCTTATTAAAATTCTTTAAAAAATATAAATTAATTATCCTTAAAAGAGGTACAATATTGTTAGGTTAGGGTTCATATCATGGATCCTTTAATTTTTTCACCATGTACCACCTTCAAAAAGAATGGGGAAAAGGAAGATAATGTGGAACATGTGCATGTAAAATTTTTCGATGCTAGACACAAGCGATTAAGTAAGCACCCTTCTCACATGTTGAGACTAACTAGCAATTAAGGATGAAACACCTAACATCTGACTCTAGGAAAAAGTTGGGTCAGGTTTTTTCTTACCAAGTTAAGGAGACTAGGTGAAAAGAGTACTTGGGTGCAAATAAAAATAGGACCAATGTGGTTTAAATGAACTCAATTTTTTAAAAAATTGGTCTTCAGTTATGAAGAAAAATAAAACCAGTAATGGGTTTAGCCAAAGTATGTTGACGCATGTGAAATCAAGAAAGAATTCCATAGATAAAAATAAAGTGGGAAAAATCTCACCATGTGTAACAACTTACCAGGAAAAACATGAATATTGCACAATTTTCTCTATGATAGAAACTATCAACACCCGACACTCAAAAAACTAGGAATCCAGATAAGGGATAAAAAATCAATGGACTTAGGATTTCCAAAATTCCATGTTAAGTAGACCACCAATGCAATCGGGGGCTGAGCATTTTCAAAACAAGAACTTCATCTTAGCATTTCCTCCAAAAAATACCCACCAACACAAGAAAGAAGCCAAGAAAGTAAAAAAGTGGCTGACATTTTTCCAAGGACATAATGGGTCATGTTATGAGACCACACAACACTAAGGATGTTAGAAGATGAAGATATTTCAAGCTACATGCATTAGGTGGATGAATTTTTCAATTCCATCAATGGCCTTGGTGGAAAACTTGAAGAAGATGAGGTAGTAAAGAAGGTATTAAGAAAATTTCCTAAATCTTATAGTTGTAAAGTTTTTTCTATTAAGGAAGCTTAGGATTTAGATCATTACTCTAGAGATCAATTGTTGAGTGTTTTAAATTCTTTTGAATTGAGAGATCTTGGTCAAATTGATTCAAGAAAATAGACTTCTTTTAAAGCTAGCAAAATAGAAAAGGATGATGGATTAGATCTAGATGTTGTTGATGAGATAGAAGAAAATTTTGTTAGAATATTGAAAAAGGTGTCTGGAAAATACAGAAGTAAGCTACCTTTCAAATGTTCCAATTGTGGAAAGATTGGTCATTATGCTTCAAGATATCTATCCAAAGTTTCAAATGAAAAATATAAGGATACTGAAGGTAAAGATATCAAGAGAAGTTATTATGTTAAAGAAGATGCTAACATATGTGATGATGAATCTAACTACCTGGATGATGAAAATGATGAATACTTATTTAAGGCCCTAAATGTTTGAAATAATTCTAATAATTTTGAATTTTGTATGAAGGAAATTCTTTATAAATAGGTCACAACATCAAAGGGACTATAGTGACTACTTTTAATGCTAGAGAGGAGAAAAATCACTAGATAATTGACAATAGATACTCAAATCATATGAAATGTGATAAGCGTATATTTGTAAGTATGAAGGTTCTTTCATTGATTTCAATAGGAAGTATATAACTGGTGTTGTCTTTAGTTTCAAATATGTGTAAAGGAAGTCATATCAACACAAAAGAAATGTAGAGCACAATCCAGAGTACATTCTGCACACTTGCACAACACTATTTTCTCTATTTATCAAACTTTCTCAAAAGCACTTGGAAACAAAGTATCAGAGACATCAACACAAGGATCCTTTGAAAAGAGCTTCACCACTTGAGGTAGATCCAAGATGGAAAACAAGGTTTCTTTGGAATTCCCTAGATTAGATGGCACATATTATGCATTATGGAAGTAAAAAATGGAAGGATATCTAGCATCTCATGGATATGAAATTGAAATGGTGAAAAAGAATCAATATGTTTCCCCTCAAAATGGTCAAAGTATAAGTGCAAAGATCAAGACGAATGAGGTCAATGCTAAGTGAAAATTTATTATTGTAAATAGTATTTCAAATATTGAATTAGTAAAAGTTCTAAGTTTGAAGAATTCCAAAGAGGTCTGGGATAAGCTAGAAATAATTTATGAAGGAGATGAAAAATTCAAATGAGAAAAGTTGTGGAATTTGAAGGCACAATTTGAGACCCTACATATTTTTGAAGATGAAACAATAAAAATATACATGCAGAGAGTTGATGAGATGGTGAGTGCAATTAGAGGTTTTGTTGCACAATTCAAAGAAAGATCTCATATCTCTTCCTAATTCATATAGTGAAAAGGTGTCTACTTTTGAGGAAATTTCAAGTGTTAACACTTTTTCTATAGATCAGATGATTGGTACACTAAATTCTTTTGAAATTAGAAAAAAGGGCTTGAAAAATGGTAAAATATAGAAACTACTTTCAAGTCTAGAGTATCAGAAAAGGTTAAAGATTCATATAAGGAAGATCTTGATGACGTGGAAGCTAGCTTTGTAAGAATAATGAAGAAGGGAACCAGTAAATACAAAGGTTAATTACCTTTCAAATGTTTTATCTATGGTGAAATAGGTCATTATGCTTCAAGATTTCCAAAAAGATCTGTAAGCATTTAGATTAAGGAAAATAAAGGAAAAATGACTAAGAAAGACTACTATGTTAGAGAAGATGTTGGAATTTTTGATGATGAATCTAATTATGGAGACTTTGATGACATTGAGTGCTTATTCTTGGCTATAAAAGAGGAATCTAGTTCTGCTAACTTTAAAATTTGTGTGAAGGAAAGTATTCTATAGAAGAAGGAGAAAGGTGAAGGTACTTTGGTATCTTTCTTTCATGTTAAAGAAAATAACAATTACAAGATTATTGACAGTGGCTGCTCTACTCACATCATTGGAGACAAAATTAAGTTTGTTAAACATGAAAAATATGATGGATGACTAGTTAAATTTGGAGAAGATTCAAGAGATAAAATTTATGGAATAGGTTCAATCAGTTTTGATGGCAAGCATAAAACCTATAATGTTTACTATGTTATGGGTTTAAGGCATAACCTTTGACTGTTAGAAAAATGTGTAGCAAGGGATATAATATTGTGTTTAAGGATGAAAGCTATGATATCATAAAAGGGATTGGAACAATGATTGTTGCTGGTAAAAGGACAAATGGAAACATCTATCAGCTAAAGGGTACTAATGGTCATTGATTTATGTCATAGATTAGTGATAGTTAGTTATGGAACCAGAGGATGTGCTAAATGAATTTTGATAATTTGGTAATAACCAATACAGTTCATGCAACGAGAAACTTTCCAAGAATCACAAATCATATCAATGTTGTCTGCTAAGATTGTCATCTTGGAAAGTAAGGAGTAGTTTCAAAGGAAAGGAACAATCTGCTACTGAACTACTTGAATTAATTGAGACAAATCTTTGTGGTCCTACAAGGGTGAGAATTATACAAGGTGATAGGTATTTTATGCTTTTGATTGATTATTACTCTAGAATAACATGGGTTACCTTTATTAGAGATAAATTTTATTCACTAGATAAATTAAAGGTGTTTAAAGCTATGATTGAGAATGAAATAGATCTGAAAATAAAATGTTTGAGGTATAATAGAGGAGGTGAGTTTACCTCTAATGTGTTTAACAAGTTTTTTTAAGTTCATGGAATAAAAAAAACACTTGTCTACCCCTAGAACTCCCCAATAGAATGGAGTGCTTGAGAGGAAATGTTGGATGATTCAAGAAGTTGCTAGGACTATTATGAAAGGGGAAAATCTATCAGAATCCTACTAGAGAGGTACAATTCATACTACTATTTACATACTTAACAAATTACAAGCCAAATATAACAACACAAATAACCTCTATGAGTTATGGTATGGAAGGATTCCTATTGTGAAGTACTTTAGAGTGTTTAGAAGAAAATTTTATATCAAAAGAGATGAAGAAAAATTAGGAAAGTTTGATACAAGGTTTGATGAATGTATTTTCCTAGGATATTATACTAAAAGAAAAGCTTTAAAATGTTACAATGAAAGGTTAAGAAGGATAGTTGAAAGTGAAAATGTGAATTTTGATGAAAACTTGCAGAATTCAATTGCAGTGGATGGATATGTATCAGATGAATGTGATTGCAGAAAAATAGAAGGAAAAAAAACTAATAAAAAAGAAGTGTAGAATGAAGAGGAAGAAGGTCTAGAGAACACCCCTATGAACCCTAAGTATGTACAAAACAATTATTGCAAAGAAAAAATCATTAGAGACAAGAGGAAAGGTGTATTGAGAAGAAGCAAAGCCACTGAAGTTTAGGTAAATCTATGTTTAATTTCTAAGGTGGAACCTAAAATAGTGAGTGAAGCATGCAATAATGAACATTGGATGAAGGAAATGAAAGAATAAATTATGAAAACTGAGAAAAAATAGACTTTGGAATTGGTTCCTAGACTAGAAAACAAGAATATAATTGGAACTTGTGTGATCGAAAAATAATAATATGTAATAGATTAAAAATAGATACTATTTCAAGCACACCAATAAAACATTATATCAAAACAAGACATAAAAGATAAGCAAATGCAAACTCAATATTCTTCTTCGATTGTTGTCCTATTGTCCTCTATCTTCAGTGTTTTTGTTGATTCCAACTTTTTCTCTCAGATTGTAGGCTAGGCTCAACAAAATGGCTTCCTAAAAACACAATCTAAATATGATGCATGATGCAAGATTAAGCTATGATATGGGATAAGACTAAGATTATTTGAAGTAAACATGATGCTATGATATGAGAATACTAAATGCATGAACTCTAATTAATTTCCTATTACCAATGCTTGGATTCACACAAGTATTTATAGAGTTTTTCGAATGATTCTGATTGGATGTCTTGATTGACGGTTGTGATAATTCCTGGCAGATCGAATGGCTGAAGAAGGATGAAACTAAAGAGAAAATAGAAGAAATCTTGAAAACAAGATTTTTTCTATTTTTATGAAAGAGAAGAAGATAAGAAGATAAGAAATCATCTTTCTTTAAAAAGAATAAAAGAAAGATTTAAAGCTGATAAATAATGAATTAAAAATTCAATTATTTATTTGTGGATGACATTCAGCTTTTTCTTAATTAAATTAAATATTTAATTAAGCTTTTAAAAGCAGAAGAAAGTTTGTGATAAGAAAAGAGCTTTAATCAGGATTTTTGAAAAAAGCAGATCTCATATTTAAATAAAATATTTAATTATGATATGAAAAGATTTCACAATCAAATAAAATATCTAATTGTGTTTTAGAAAGAAAGCATAAGATATTTAATTAAATAAGGTTTATTTAATTAAATCTCTTTTATGAAATTAATTAAATGAAATATTTAATTAATTAGAAGAATAAATTAAAATAGAAGAAAAAGAGATATTTAAACTTAATTAAATCAAAAGATTTAATTTAAATTCAAACAAATGATAATTAATTTAAATAAATAAAATGTATTTATTTAATTAATTAAGTGGACATATGAAAATAATTAAATAAAATAACTTTATTTAATTACGAAAGAAGAATAAGATGAATGAACAATATAATTAAATTAATTAAATTTAATCATATGTAGAGGACTTTTAGATAAATTAATTAAATAATAAATATTTAATTAATTGCCAAGATTATAGACATGACCATTTTTATGTGTATATAGAACTAAGGGGGTATTCAGAGAAAAATTGAATGAGAATGGAGAAGTGGTAAGAAGTAAAGTAAGAATTTTGTGTAAGGATTACTCACATGTGGAAGGAATAGACTTTGAGGAGGCATTTTCTCCTGTGTCTAGGATGGAAGCTATCAAAATATTTTTGGAATTTGTAGCATAGAAGGACTTTAAAGTTTATTAGATAGATGTGAAGTTTGAACTTTTGAATGGTGAACTAGAAGAAGAAGTTTACATGGAACAACCAAAATGGTTTTAGTTGTTAGGCCAATCAAATATGGTATGTATATTTAAGAAGGTACTATATGGATTGAAGCATACTCCCAAAGCTTGGTATGTAAGATTGGATAGATATTTGATACAACAAGGATTCAATAAAAGTGTCATAGATAGTAATCTTTATTTCAAAATTGAAGAAGACAAAACTTGATAGTGGTTGTGTATGTGGATGATATTATCTTTGGGGGAAATGAGCCTATGTGTATGAAATTTGTAGAAGAAATACAGAAACAGGTTGAAATGTCAATGTTCGGGAAGATGAATTTCTTTCTTGGGATAAAAATGAATCAAATAGATAAAGGTATTTTCATTTCATAGTCTAATTATGTCAAAGAGATGTTTAAGAAGTTTGAAATAGATGACTCCTATGGTGATTGGTTGTAAATTGAGAAAAGATGATGATTCATCTCTGGCTGATTACATAAAATATAGATCTATGATTGGTGGACTGCTATATCTAATTGCTACTAGATCAGATATCATGCATGTAGTTTTTATTGTGGCTAGATTTCAAGAAGATCCTAAAGAAACACATGATGCATTAGTAAAGAGGATATTTAGATATTTAAAAGGTACTCCAATTATGGCTTGTGGTATCCTAAAGATGGTGATTTTACATTAAATTATTACACAGATGTAGATTGGGTTGGCTGTGTTGATGAAAAGAAAAGTACAAGTGGTGGTACATTCTTTCTTGGATGTAGATTGGTGTCTTGGTTAAGAAAGAAGAAGACTCGGTTTCCTTCTCCACTATAGAAGCTAAGTATATTGTAGTAGCATCATGTTGCACACAATTTTTGAGGATGAGACATACATTAAAGTATATCAAAATAGTGTATGATAAGCATATATCTATCTTTTGTGACAATACAAGTGCAATTAACATTTCAAAAAATCTAGTGAAGCATTCAAGAAAAAACCATATATCAATTAGGTATCACTTTCTAAGAGAGAAGGTCATGGAAAATGAAGTGAAACCTGAGTATGTACCTACAGAGGATCAAACTACTAACATATTTACTAAGGCTCTTACTAAGAATACTTTCAAGTATCTTCAAGATAAGTTGGGAGTTATTGCCCCTCCTTGTTTGAACTAGATGCATATGGAGATGCATCAGTCTAGTGGATCCATGGATCTATCTCTTTTTTGGATTGATGTTAGTGGCTACCTCTCAGGGGGAGTAGGTAGTGTCATGTGTTTTCATTGAGTTTTTAATTTGATTGGGTGTACTCCTAATGGGAAGCATTCAAAGGAAGTATGTTTATGTGTCAAAGGAGGAAAATAATGTAAAAAACTTTTTGTCCTTTTCCACTAATGTTAAATGAGGAGAGAGAAGAATGTGAAAAATTTTATCTACTCGAGGGAGAGAGAATCTTGTAAAGAGGGAGAGTATGTAAGAATAGTGTATGTTGTCTTTGATGGTATTTTTCACATCATGTGTTGCCATCAATGACAAAGGGGGAGATTGTTGCAAGTATGAAGGTGTTGTCATTGATTTCAACATTAATTCTATTTAGTGGTGTTGCCATTGATGTCAACTATGTATTAAGGATGTTGTTGCATGATGAAGATTTCAAGGATATTGAGAAATTTGTGAAAAAAAGAAAAATAGGTTATTGCAGGGTGTGCATGTATAGTTGAGATATTGAGGAAATGTTGTGAATACATGTAGCTATCATTTTATTGCAGTGTCTAAAGGTGAGTTAGAATGAATTAATGAGCTAATATGATGTCTATGGTACTTGGTTTCCAAGTTCTTTTGAGAAAATTTGATAAATAGGGAAAATAGTGTTGTGCAATTGTTCAAAATATGCTCCAAATTGTGCTCTACATTTCTTCTGTGTTGATTCTATTCTTGTGTAGATTTGATATGTTTTTTGAGGGTGTCAAAGGTTGCTATATTCAAAATTTTAGGTTCTAGGTTAGCGAGAGGAAGTTGTGTTCACTAGTATGTGAACTGGTTTTGCAATGTTGTAAAGAGGTTTTGGGGAGAAATTTCTTTGCTCCACATTTCTATGTAGTTGTTTTTTTAGGGATTTTGGCTATGAAGGAGATTTAATGATGTTCTCTTGCTTGTGTCAAGATCATTTTTGGTTAGGTGTATTGGAAGCTTTGGAAGTGGGTACTTAATGTTTTATGTGTTTTCATGGGTGATAACTGACCTAGTGTCTACACTACATTCGAGCATGGAATGTGCCATTTAATTTTGTGTCTTATTTAAGTGTTGTTTTAGTCCCCTTTCATTCCTATCCACCATGTGAATGTTTAGGTTCTGACCTAATTTGAAATTGCAAAGTATAATGGATAGTTGTCGACCTTGGAGAAGGTTTTTGAACTTGAGGATAGTATAAATAAGAGTATTTGTTGTGAGATGCAATGAAAAATCAAGAGAGAAGAAAGATAACTGTTAGATCAATGAAAATGATGTGTGATGCAAATTTGAGCAAAGCAGTGTGAATTTGAAATGTTGGATTCTATAAAGTAGTGAGTTGAAGGTGTCCAAAATATTTCATGCAGGACTGTGAAAGTGTTGGAGCATTTGTGGCGGGTTCCTTGTTGCATTGAGAAAGTGTTCTTTGTGTAACTTTTCTCTTCTATCTTTGTGTTCTTTCTATGGCAATGAGCCCTAGCTGTAGACATTTTTGGGAAGTGTGTCCTATTCTAGTACTAAGACCTTTGTACCAATTTTTAAATTACTTATATTGTGAGCTAGTCCTCACCATGGTTTTTCCCTCATTGGGTTTTCCACATTAATATAGTGTTCTCTTGTGTATGGTTTTGTTATTTCAGTTCTTTGTTATCTACTTCTCATGTTTAATCATACTAATAGAATAAGGGTTTAATGAATTCATGTGGATTTGGTTATTGCTCAAAGTATTTATGTTTTAATTGGATATAACTAATTCACTCCCCCTTAGTTGTCTTTCTTATTCAATAGTTTGTTAAACTTGAGAAGTTTGAAGGTGGTCTTATTAATTTTGGTGATAATACATCTACTAATATATGTGGAAAAGGCTCAATTAGTTTTTATGCAAAGCATAATACATGTGATGTTCTTTATATCAATGGTGTCCAACATTATCTTCTGAGTGTAGGACATATGTGTAGCAAAGGAAATAATCTTTCATTTCAGGATGGTGATTGTGAAATAAAAAAAAGGAAGCTCTAGAACTCTAATTGTTGTGGGAATAAGGATATATGTCAATGTTTATCACCTCAAAGGTATTAATGTTTAGTTATTTATGACTCAAATCAATGAAAGTTGGCTATGGCATAGAAGAATTTTTCACTTCAAATTTGATAGTCTAGTGAGGATCATCTCTAGTTAAGCTATGAGAGATCTTCCAAGAATTATAAATCCTATAAATGCCATTCACAAGGAATTTTAGGCTAGGAATCAAACAGGAAAAAGGTTCAATATCAAAGAATATTTTACCATAGGACCTTTGGAATTGGTGCATATAGACCTATGTGGACCCAGAAGAAGAGGAAGGGTATGTGCAGGATCATGATGGGCCAAAATGCGGCGATATGTAAGCGATATGATGACCCATGTGGTTGATGACTTTTTTTAACCCAAAATTGATGAAATGAAAAGGATTTTTAAAGGAGATTCTTATCTTCCCACCTATATAAATTATGATTTACTTTCAATTTAATTAATAATTATTATTTATTTTCTATTTGAATTATGACTAAATTGTTGATTGATAGGTTGATTGAAAAAAACCTATAGCTTTCAAATGGTATCACAATTTTTTAATCTAAAACATGTGTCACATTCTATGCTTCACATACTATAGGATTAAAAAAAAATGAATTTCATGAATTTTTGACCAAGTTAAGGTGGTTAGACATAAGAATTTTTATATTTTTTAAAAATTTTAATAAAAAATTCATAATTAATTATTTACATGGAAACAAATTACAAAAAAAATATGCATCACATCAGGACATGAGTCCTCTACTTATATCTAAAATCTTATAAAAAAATATTATCATTTTATTGTGGTTAGGGTGGTCAAACAAACACCTACTTATTTTTTCCCTAAAATTTAATTACTACTGCATTCAAATTTCAAATTTTCACTAAATATATATATTTTTTCTTAAATAAACCTAGTAGTTTAGAAACTACATTCAATTTTCTACAAATTCTATTCTTACATACTTTTGAAATAATATAGATAACTTATTCAAATTTTTATGTCAAGTTGTCTAACTCTATGTTTTTGAATTATCATCGCCACTTAAGGGCCTATTTTTTCTAGATGATCCTGCACATGACTAGAATCTTTCAAGGTGATGGGTATTTCATGTTGCTTATTGATGATTACTCTAGAATGACTTTGGTGGCTTTCCTTAAAGAAAAATTATAAGCTCTAGAAAATTTTAAAGCATTTAGAGCTATGGTTGAGAATGAAATGGATATGAAACTCAAGTGATTAAGGTCTGACAGAGGTGGATAATTTACCTCCAATGAGTTTAATAATTTTTGTGAAGATTATGGAATATTTTTTTTTTTTTTACACATAGAATTCATTGGAAAATGGAGTGGTAGAGAGAAAGAATAGAATAGTTTAGGAACAAAATCTATTGAATGTCTATTGGAGAGAAGCAATTCATGCTATAGTATACATACTCAACTGATTACAAGCAAGAGTAGATAGTTCAAGGACTTCCCATTAACTATGGTATGGAAGAACTCCTACTGTCAAATATTTTAGAGTGTTTGGAAGCAAGTGTTATATTGGGAGAGGTGAATAAAATTTGGATAAGTTTGATGCAAGATTATACAAAAGAATATTTATTGGATATTCTACAAGAAGCAAGGCTTATCGATGCTACAAAAAGAAGTTGAAGAAGCTATTTGAAAGTGCAAGTGTCAAAGTAGATGAAAAATGACATAAAATTTCAATACTAGTAGAAGGATATGAATCTAATAAGTCTTCATTTAGAGAAGTAAAAGAAGAATAAAATGAAAAGGAGATGTAGGTTGAAGAGGATTATGCTATGGAAACGATTCATAAGACTCTTAAGTATGTGTAGAATAATCATTCTAAAGATTATATCATTGGTGATAAGAGTATAGGCATGTTGACAAGAAGAAAAGTTGCTATGACATAAGAATCTAGGTAAATTTGTGTCTACTTTCCAAAGTAGAACCTAATATAGTGATTAAGGCATGTAAGGATGAGAATTGGAACAAAGATATGGAAGAATAATTGATGTACATAGAGAAGAATCAGACTTGGGAGCTAGTCCCAAGACTAGTAAACAAGAATGTAATAGGAACTAAATGGGAATTTTGAAACAAGCTAAATGGGAATGGAGAAGTAGTGAGAAATAAGGCTAGACTAGTGTATAAATGCTACTCAAAAGTTGAAGGAATAGATTTTAATGGGAAATTTACTTTGATGGTGAGACTAGAGAATAGTAGGATGTTTTTGGACTTTGAAACATATATAGATTTTAAGGTTTATCAGATAGATGTGAAGTTTGCATTCTTGAATGGTGACTTGGAAGAAAAGGTGTACATTGAACAATCATAAGACTTTTAGTTATCAAATAACCTTAATATGGTTTGAAAATTGAAAAAGGCATTATATGGACTCAAGAAAGCTCCCAGAGCTTGGTATGCATGATTGGATAGGTACCTAGTGCAATAGGGATTCAATAAATGTACCACATCTAAAAATATTTACTATAATGTTGGCAAGGATCAAATCTTGATTACGGCTATGTATGTTGATGATATAATATTTGGAGGAAATAAAGAAATGTGCAAGTTTGTGAAAGATATGTAGAATTAATCTGAGATGTCAATATTTGGGGAGATGAATTTCTTTCTTCGGCTACAAATTAGTTAGACAGAAAAAGGAATATTCATTTCATAGCCAAAATATGTCAAGGAAATGTTGAATAAGTTTGGAATGGAAGACTCTCAACTGATATCTACTCCTATGGTTACTAATTGCAAGTTGAGAAAGAGTGATGAATCTTCTAAGGCTGAATAAAGAAACTACATAGAAGTGATTAGTGGACTACTATATCTAATAGATACTAGACTGAATATCATGCATGCAATTTCTCTTGTGGTCATATTTTAGGAGGATCCTAGAGAATCACATGTGATAGTAATAAAGTGGATATTCAAATATTTTTAGGGAACTCTAGACTATGCTCTATGGTATCCAAAGGATACTAATTTCTCTTTAAATTCCTATACAGATGAATATTGGGATTTTTTTGTGGATGACAAAATAAGTACAAGTGGAGATGCTTTCTTTCTTGTAAGCAAATTGGTTTCTTGGCTAAGCAAAAAGTGGGATTCAATATATTTATCTACCGTAGAGGTAAAGTATATTGCTTCAACATCGTGTTGCATAGGATGAAGAAAATATTGAAGGATATCACAATATCAAATAATGAATGTATTTCAATATTGTGTGATAATACAAGTCATATCAATATATCAAAGAATATTGCAATAGATTGAAGGAAAAAATATATCTCAATGCAATATCATTTTCTAAGAGAGAAGGCTGCAAAAATTGAGGTGAAGCTGGAGTATGTTCCTAAAAAGGATCAAGTTGTATATATTTTCACAAAGAATCTACCTAAAGATACATTTTAGTATCTCAAGTAGAAGTTAGGGGTTATTTCCTCTCCTTCTTTCAACTAGATCCATAAGAATGTGTATCAATCTGGTGGAGAAATTCAAGATTTATTTTGTTTTGGAATGATGAAGGCTACCTCTAAAGGGGAGAAAGTAGTAGTGATCTTGATTGGTGCAATTAGATGGAGCATATTTTGTGCCCCTAAGGGGAAGAGTGCAAAAAATTAAGTGTGGTGAATAGAGAGTGTAGTTGCTTGCTAGTGTTGCAAGTGGTGTATGCAGATGTCAAAAGAGAAAACAAGAAAGAAAAATGTTATGTAGATTATGTGTGAAAGAAGCAAGTGTTTCCCTTTGAATTTTGTTAAAAGGGGAGAGAAGAGTTCAATAGAGGAAAAAGAGTTGGATAAGTCTATGAAAATTTTCCATTGATGTCAAAGGGGTAGAGAGTTGGTTGAAAAAACATAGTGTAGAAGAGAATATTATTTGAAGACCACAAGGGGAGAGTGTTTAGGAGCAAGAGAATGAGATTATGAATACTAAGAGATATCTCAGTTGAGGGGAGTGTTTATTTTTGCTTCTTGTTGCAAATTTATTAGTTTATTTTGTTGTTTATGGTTTTTCAAAGTGCCACCATCAATGAAAAAGGTACATACTATTGCAAGTATACTACTAGTGTTGTCATTGATGTCCACAACTACTAGTGTTGGTCATTGATGTCAACTATATAGATATTGTGTGTTAAAGTTTTGGAAACGTTGATGGTGTTGTCATTGTTGAGGAGATTGTTGTATTGTTTTATAAGAAGGTGTTATAGTGGTGTCATCAGTTTTTTAAGTGATTTCTTAGTGAATAAGAGTTGCAGTTCTAGTAAGTTCAAATTGTTTCCAAATTTTTTTGAGAAAATTTGAATAAAAGAGATTACTGTGTGATAGAGTGGTGTTTAGTGTTGTTCTCCATATTTCTTCATGGTTGAAGATATGTTTGTGTGGTTTGGATATGATTATGAAAGGTGTTCATAGGTTCTATATCCATAGTTTGAGATTCTGAATCATACGATAGTGAAAGTTATGTTCACTAGTGTGTGTCTGTGTCTATGAAGAAGGTTGTCTAGGAAAAATGAGATTACTCCAAATTTCTCCACAGTAAGGTTTCTTGTCTTCTATATTTTGGGATGTGCTTATAAATTTTGTATCTACTTTCCCTTGATGTTTCATGTGTTGAGGTGTTCTACAAAGTTGGTTAGTGACTTGGATATCTGTGTCAATGTGTTTGGTTGTACAAAATGAAGGTATTCTTAGTTTTAGGTGGTTGTGGCAAACTTGTAGAATATTTTGATGATGTTGGAATATTCAGATATGTTTTGTAGATATTGTAGAGTAATTCTACATGGTCCACAAAGTTTTCTTGAGACCTAGTTAAGCATGAAATTAATTGTTAGGGGCATTGATACAGGTTTCATTGACCTGGCGTGTTAGTGCTAATTGCAAAAGTGGTTTTTTGTTTTTGGAAGATTTGAAAAGTGTGTTGGTGTATATTTTGGTCCTATTTAACCCTTGTTGTGGTCATCCTTCACTTATTTCCACCACAAAAGTGTTTGGTACTAACCTATTTGATGTTGCATGGTTGAGGCACATACATTTCCTTAAGGCCAACCTAATTGAGATTGTTTTAGGTCACAGATGGTATAAATACAAGATAGGCTGTTGTGTGAATTAAGAAAATTGTGTGTGATGTGAAAGATGCAAAAGTCATCAATTTTTATGATATGATTGTGAGATTTAATGCCTATGACCCCTAGCTATAATAAGCAAAAGGTGTCTACATTTTAGTCTATTGCATGAGTTTTTTGTGCTTTAGGGGAACTGTATCTTTAACAAAAGAGAGATGAATTATTAGTAGTTCAAATTAGCATTGAGCCACCCTTTCTTCTATCTTCTTTCTTATGGAAATTTAGTCCTTTGATAGTGATTCCTTCTTTATTTTGGGTAATGAGCCCTATAGTAGTGAGCCTATTGTATCATTGTTGTAATTCATTTATATAGTGACCTAATCCTCACTGTGGTTTTCCCCTTCTTGGTTTTTCCACATAAATTTGGTGTTCTATTGTGCATGTTGGTTTCATGTGTTGATGTGTCACTTTTTTCACTTCATGTTAAATCTTATTAAGGGTTTAAGGGCTAATACAAATCTAAATGCTAATGAGTATTTTGATGTTTTAATGTGCAACTAATTCACCTCCCCTCTCATTTTTCTAGTGCATATAACAATACTATCACCAACATAGTATCATAATAATTAAATAAATTATGTAATAAAAATAATAAATTATGTAATAAAAATAATAAATTATTCACATTTACATTGTCTTTTGCAATAATAATAGTAGTTTGTTTCTCATTTCACTATATATTAGGATCATAAGTTTTATTTTCTCAATTAATTATAGATTCATTTATCTCTATCCTTATATTTCATTGTGTATTAAGGTTTATTTTAGATCTTTACCTTCATATATTGCTTCATTTCTTTTTATTTTATAATTCTATCTTTCGTTGTGTTATAAGGCGCTTTTATTTACGTACAAATTTTTATATTATATG